>WAAD01000556.1:1407-14385 GCA_013389945.1 Fregata magnificens | reverse complement strand
GATGGCTATAAACCCTTCAGAAGGGATAGGCAAGGAAGGGGAGGTGGTGGCATAGCCCTGTATGTTAGGGAGTGTTTTGATTATCTAGAGCTTAATGATGGTGATGATAGGGTTGAGTGTTAATGGGTAAGAATCAGGGGGAAGGCCAACAAGGCAGATATTGTGGTGGGAGTCTGTTATAGACCACCCAACCAGGATGAAGAGGCAGATGAAATATTCTGTAAGCGGCTGGGAGAAGTCTCACAATGGCTAGCCCTTGTTCTTCTGGAGGACTTCAACTTACCAGATGTCTGCTGGAAATACAATACAGCAGAGAGGAAACAGTCTAGGAGGTTCCTGGAGTGTGTGGAAGATAACTTCCTGACACAGCTGGTGAGTGAGCCAACTAGGGAAGGTGCCCCGCTGGACCTGTTGTTTGCGAACAGAGAAGGACTTGTGGGTGATATGATGGTTGGAGGCCATCTTGGGCACAGCGATCACAAAATGATAGAGTGTTCAGTTCTTGGAGAAGTAAGGAGGGGGTTCAGCAGAACGGCTACCTGGGATTTCTGGAGGGCAGACTTTGGCGTGTTTAGGAGACTGGTTGACACAGTCCCTTGGAAGGCAGTCCTGAAGGGCAAAGGAGTCCAGGAAGGCTGGACATTCTTCAAGAAGGAAATCTGAAGGGTGCAAGAGCAGGCCGTTCCCATGTGCTGAAAGATGAGCCGGTGGCAAAGAAGGCTGGCCTGGCTGAACAGAGAGTTTTGGCTGGAACTCAGGAAAAAAAGGAGAGTTTGTGACCTTTGGAAGAAGGGGCAGGCAACTCAGGAGGACTACAAGGATGTCGTGAGGTTATGCAGGGAGGAAATTAGAAGGGCCAAAGCCCAACTAGAACTTAATCTGGCTACTGCCGTAAAAGACAATAAAAAGTGTTTCTATAAATACATTAGGAACAAAAGGAGGGCTAAGGAGAATCTCCATCCTTTATTGGATGTGGGGGGAAACATAGTGACAAAGGATAAGGAAAAGGCCTTCTTTGCCTCAGTCTTTAATAGTAAGACCAGTTGTTCTCCACGTACCCAGCCCCCTGAGCTGGAAGATAGGGATGGGGAGCAGAAAGAAGCCCCCATAATCCAAAGGGAAATGGTTATCGACCTGCTACACCACTTAGACACACACAAGTCTATGGGGCTGGATGGGATCCACCCAAGGGTCCTGAGGGAGCTGGCAAAAGTGCTCACCAAGCCACTTTCAGTCCTTTATCAGGAGTCCTGGCTAACCGGGGAGGTCCCAGTTTACTGGAGGTTAGCAAATGTGACACCCATCTACAAGGAGGATCTGGGGAACTACAGGCCTGTAAGTCTGACCTTGGTGCCAGGGAATGTTATGGAGCAGATCATCTTGAGTGCCACGTACAGGACAACCAGGTGATCAGGCCCAGTCAGCATGGGTTTATGAAAGGCCAGTTCTGCTTGACTAACCTGGTCTCCTTCTATGACAAGATGACTCGCTTAGTGGATGAGGGAAAGGCTGTGGATGTTGTTTACCTGGACTTAAGTAAAGCCTTTGACACTGTTTCCCACAGCATTCTCCTGGAGAAACTGGCTTCTCATGGCTTGGACGAGTGTACTGTCGCTGGGTAAAAAACTGGCTGGATGGCCAGGCCCAAAGAGTTGTGAATGGAGTTAAATCCAGTTGGTGGCCGGTCACAAGCGGTGTTCCCCAGGGCTCAGTCTTGGGGCCAGTTCTGCTTAATATCTTTATCAATGATCTGGACGAGGGGATCGAGTGCACCCTCAGTAAGTTTGGCGATGACACCAAATTGGGCGGGAGTGTTGATCTGCTCGAGGGAAGGAAGGCTCTGCAGAGGGATCTGCATAGGCTGGATCGATGGGCCAGGGCCAACTGTATGAGGTTCAACAAGGCCAAGTGCCGGGTCCTGCACTTTGGTCACAAGAACCCCATGCAACGGTACAGGCTTGGGGAAGAGTGGCCGGAAAGCTGCCCGGCGGAAAAGGACCTGGGGGTGCTGGTTGACAGCCGGCTGAACATGAGCTGGCAGTGTGCCCAGGTGGCCAAGAAGGCCAACGGCATCCTGGCTTGTATCAGGAATAGTGTGACCAGCAGGAGTAGGGAAGTGATCGTGCCCCTGTACTCAGCGCTGGTGAGGCTGCACCTTGAATGCTGTGTTCGGTTTTGGGCCCCTCACTACAAGAAAGACATTGAGGTGCTGGAGTGTGTCCAGAGAAGGGCAACGAAGCTGGTGAAGGGTCTAGAGCACAAGTCTTACGAGGAGCGGCTGAGGGAACTGGGATTGTTTAGCCTGGAGAAAAGGAGGCTAAGGGGAGACCTTATCACTCTTTACAACCACCTGAAAGGAGGGTGTAGCGAGGTCGGTGTCAGTCTCTCCTCCCAAGTAACAAGTGATAGGATGAGAGGAAACAGCCTCAAGTTGCATCAGGGGAGGTTTAGATTGGATATCAGGAAAAATTTCTTTACCGAAAGGGTTGTCAAGCATTGGAACCGGCTGCCCAGTGGAGTGGTTGAGTCACCATCCCTGGAGATATTTAAAAGACACGTAGATGTGGTGCTTAGGGACGAAGTTTAGTGGTGGACTGGGCAATGCTAGGTTAACGGTTGGACTCGGTGATCTTAAAGGTCTTTTCCAATGTAAATGATTCTATGATTCTATGAGTGTGGCTGCATAGGTATCACTGCTAAATTTGTCAAAGGTATTAGAGGTTCAGAATGTGATACATGCCTTCAAAAATGCAGCAGTATGCTGGTGCCTCAGTGTGTGGAGATGTTGCTAATCAAAAGAGGAAAGAGAAAGAAAAGACCAGTAAACTATTTGCTGAAAGCTATTTTTGCTTTAGAAATAAATTAGAACTGAGTATTGAATCAACTGGAAGTGAAATACCATAGAATATGCATTCTGGTGACTGAAGAAGAAACAGCGGAGCAGAAAGATTTGTGAACAATCTACAGTGGTGGTAACTGGTAAGAACTCATTAAGTGGAGAAATGACAGCTAATGGAATAAAAAAATATGGCATTTTACTTTTTTTAGATGCGTTTTTTTAATGGGTTTTGTGAACTATTAGTGTGACTCTGCCATGCTACTGATCAGCAGTTTGAGTTAGTGAGACAAAGTTACCTGAAATTATTCTGGTATAAGCACTGCAGCATTTTTTTAAGAATTCTGTATCTAATGTATACTTCTAGAAATTGAATTTAAAGACCTGTAGCAAATAACAGCTAGTTAATCAAATAGCTAAGATGTTAAGTAGCCATCCACAATGTTTGTTGTATATGAAAAGTATTTTAACCAAATATTGAGGGTGGAATGTAACAGGCAATTACTGAATACAGAATGAGAACAGCAGTACTCTGGAGAGAGAATAAACTCCCTAGAAAATGCTTGAACAGAGATATGAGTCATTACATGTACACTGTGGTTTTCAATACTTTAAAGCAGATAATTGCAATTTCCCATTAATCTGTTAGTTGAATCTTATTTTTCCTCAGGGTTTGGAAGGTCCTTTTGGCCCTAGGGGACCTCGGGGACCTCAGGTAAGGGAACTAAAAGCTACCAAATAAAAACACATCATATTCTGTAAGTTTCTTCTACATACAACCTGTCAACTCTGTGGAGAGCAGCACGTTTGGTGCATGAGGCACCAAGACAGCAGAGTCTGGCAAATCTTTTGTCTTTTGGAAATAATTTTCAAAGAAAAAATCTTGACTGCTGCTTAAAGCTACTCAGAGATGTGTGGCCCACTTGGGCTCTCCAACTGCAGAGCTCTCCTCTAAGAGTAATTACTGTGGGTACTACAACCTGCTTAATGACTAAAAGGAAGATAGCATGCAATGAGCTTGAGAATGATTTATCTTAACTTATGTATTTATATTAACAGATTATATTATGTATTTCTATTAGCTCACCCTGCCTCAAGCACATTGCCATTCTACTGCTGGGACATTTGTCCATCTCACATCATGATCGTAAATTTTTCCTCGGGAAGAATAGCTTGTAAAAATGTGATTTTTCAAAGTCTCTTTTGGAAATGCTTTTCAAGTACTAAGAGTTTTTAAAGAAATATTTTGTTTCTTTATATGACACCGAGATAGTAAGAGAATAGGGTTTGCTTCTTTTGAAACAAATGAAACTACAAGATTCCTTTGAGTAAATAGTACTCAATTAAAATGCATAAACCAAGGAGTAAGGCCATATAACTGTGAGTTTGTGCATAATACAGCACTTGGGACATGACTGTACTCTTATGGGACAGTTATTCCCTAGTTTGTAAAGTTATGATTTGAGCATAATTTGGAACACTAACTATATTCATTTAATTCACTGTTTTCCCCCCAAATTTTGATTTGTGATTGTATAACTGTTACTTAGGTGGGTGATTGCATTTTTGCATGCTTTGTGCAAAAACTGCAAAAGGAAAGGAGAGAATAATAATTTTTTTTTTTTTCTGACTGGAAATCCATGGGAGATATTCCCAGATATCACACATATTCCAAAATTTTCAGATCTGTTTGTGAGCCAAAATGCGATATTTTGGAGGATTTACTATAGCTATTAATGATGGTAGCTGAAAGGGATTATTTGGGGGGTTTTTTGGATAGTCATGTGTTTCCTGTAGTTTATCTTATTTAAGAAAGGGAATGAACACACTCTGAGCACATTTTTGTGTCAGCAGTGAAACCAATACATTTAGATTTGGGCCAGTTTGTGTCTTTTTCAAAGCATAAAATTATCCATGTTTGGCCCAGCATTTTTACTACAATAAACTGTAATTTTGTGGTATTCTTTTGATAACTCGTGATTTTTTCTTTTTCTCCAGTCACTTCAAAAACTTCATGAGGCTTCCACTTCATTTTGATTATCAGCTCTGTTAGTGGTAGTTGCAACAATGTTGACCAATCTGACCCAACTGGGCAGCCCAGTAGATGCCAGTGGGATGTTCACTAACTCACAAGTCAGTGAACTGGAGGGTTTCAGTAAGAGTTAAGGCTTTAATGCCAGACTTGCGTGTAATCTATTCATCCTGTGGTCCTATTGCCCTTCATAATTATCAGGCCTACTTTTTTCCAGCTGTTGTACCAGCCACCAGTATTGGTGAAGGGACCTCCTCAAATGTCATTGTTCCAGACATCCTTACCTGCTCTGTCTCTTCCAAAGAGCCATTAATTATTTCCTTGTGTGAGGCGATACAATGGTTGTAGTAATGTCAGAGAATTAAAATTAATCTCAGCTCATCATCAGAGAGAGATGTAGGGGAAGTGATTTCTTACAAACGGAGCTAAATAGGATGTGACAGCTTAGTTTATTTCCTTGGGCAGAAGAGAGAACGTGAAAATATGGCAAAGTCAGGAGCAGGAGAAGAAAGGAACGGAAAGCTTCAGATAAAACAGATACAATTCACATGGAGTAATAAGATGTTCTTTCTGCCAGCACTGGTTATTGAATATTAACAATATTCAATGTGTTGAGCACTTCACAGGATATGACACAGAAAACTCTTGTACTTTAGAGCTTAGCATTGTGCTACGTTTTACGGTACCCTGTTCAGGCCAAATTCAAAAGAAACTTTACATGCATCTTCAAAGGCAACTCATTCTATACTTTGACTTTTGTGCAGGGTATCAGTGGACCTCCAGGTGAGCCAGGCCCAAAAGGCATTCAAGGAAACAAGGTAAGGTGTAGTTGTGTGTGTGTAGATGTTATTTATACAGGGAGAGAGGATGCAGAAACTCTGTGTAGAATCTTTATAGTCTACTATCCTTTTTCCTCAGTAGTTTTTGGTTAGTGGTGTCCTTTGCATAGCAATAATATACATCACCTGCTTGGTGCACCGTAGTGTCGTCATGTTATGAAGGCTTTGTATTCTTGGCACATACAGCCAGTTCTCCATCTGGGTCTCTGAGCCCAGCCATCAGAGCTTGAGAGAGCATTTTGTAGGGCCACAATAGGGTGCTACCAAGGACCTGCCTAGAGCCACAGCACTTAGGTTGGAATTCAAATCACCTGAATATGTGTCTTGGCTTCTGCCATCACTTGGGAAGTTTTTTCTAGAATATTTTGACTAAAATGCCTTGTGTCTGAAGATTTTAAGTAATTCTAGGTGGTGGTTATAAAGTCTTTAAACTGAGTTTTTAAAGTCATTTTTAATTGCTTGTGTACTGTGAAAACTCAAAACATCTTTGAAATAGGTAGAGGTGTAAGATTTGATGATGATTAATGCCCTAGTTATATTTAAAATAGATCATTTATAGTTAATGACTACAGCTTGTCAAGCAAAATCAGTTGGATGAAGTATCTGATTAATTTAGGCAGTTTTGCAAACCTTTGGGAAATTACTTTATGTGAATACAGTTGTCTTGCCCATGGGACAGCTATTAACATCATTGTTCGGTACAGAAAGATCTTTCATGTATCGGTTTGAAAATGCAGGGTCTAATGACAAAGGCTTTCTACCACAGGATTATTGATAGCCTGGTTAATTCAGTCCCATATCTAAGTTATACAAGGCAACTAAATTCACACAAAGCAATTTGCCAAAGATGCAGTATTTAAACACTCATGTTTTGTTTCTTAGGCAACAATTTTATTTGAAGATTCACAGAAATAAATTTAGATATGGGAGATGTTTGTGGTAAAAAATTTGGAATATTGGCATCCTTCATGATTTTCCTCTTCCTGACAAATGCTTTTTCATACTTCTCATTTCTTCATCTTCTCAGCAAAATGCTTGGTTAGGAAGGCTGCTATGGAATATTTCAGAAGTGGGGAAAGAAAGAGGATGGTGGGTCTGAAAGAAGCTATTCATACATGTGATGGAAAAGTCATGCCTCTCTTTAACTTCAGCACAGCAAATGACAGTAATTTTTTTATCTGTCATTTCACACTGATGAGTCCAAGATAGTACTACCAGATGCTTTTATTATACACTAAACCGTATTTGTTGAATGTTGTTTGTCCTCTTGTCAGTCTCTTCACACACTTTCATGTCTGTAAAATAGATGCAGCTCTCTAGAACTCCTCTACCTGGCTATAATATTTATGGTCTCTTGTTATACTTTAGCTGCAGATTTTCAGTGTGAATAAGAAAGTTAGTTCCCTCTTTTTTCAGCTTCCAACTCTGCAACCTGCTGTTTAAAGTCTATAGTTGAGGTTTTTCCAGGCTCAGACATCTATCATAATAAAAATATGGCCAGACAAGTTTAATTAGTATGCTTGGGTAATTATACTTAAAGAGTGCAGCAGAAACTTATGTATGTTTGGAGGTTATCTCTTGTCCATACCTAGCGCCAAAGCTAACCTTTGGCATTTTGGAGCTTATTCGAGATGAATGAAAAATTTTTTAATGATCAGTACAGATAATCAGTGGTTGTTTACAGCTTAGTAAACACCCATTCAGCTAGTAAAGGTCAAGGCCTTTTTTGGTTCAGACACATAGCAGTCTTTCCAATATCTTTTGTCCTTACAGAAGGATTATTCAATTGCTCTTTTAAAATTAGTTTTCATGACACATAATACAATATCTCTGAAAAGTGGCAGTTATTTATAACTGCCTTTTGATAAAAAAAGTCTCTTCTTAGTGCAGTTCCTTATACCCGTGGCCTTTCCATGCTAATACTTTACGCTTTTTGAGCTGAACTAGTGACTTCACCCTGGCTTAGCAGAGCTAAAGGCAGTTGCATGGCATTAGTATTGATGTGACATAACACAGAACACCACCACTGAACACTTTTATTCATTGTTAGTGGGCTATGTTGAGGTTTGAGAGAGGAGATTCAGTTCCTCAAAATATAAACTCTGCATCAAGCTCAGCCTGCAGATGTTTTGGGTCTCATTTCTGAAGTCTACAGTTCACTCATATATCTGGCTAGCTCAGTCCATCCCACATCTCTCTAAGGCAGTGCTGTACATGTTCTCTTGCTTTGCAGTGCCAGGCAGCAGACACAGCTGGGGGCAGTGTCATCTGTGTGCTGTCCGGATGCCACTGGCTCTGGCAGCCATCAGCAGGAGAGGGTTGGTAGCATTGCATCTTCAGCTAATTTAATTTGACTTGTCTGAAGCAAAGTAGCATGGAGTCCAGAAACATTGTCCAAGAAGTTACTTAAAAGAACTTTTCATACCTTACTTTTTCTGTTACTCATATGCATTTTCTTATTCTCTCTTAAGCTGCTGGCTAATCTATTTGTGTGAAGTCTTACTGGCTGCATAATACTCTACCTCCATCCCTTTTCATGATACTGCCTCATCATATTGCCAGTAATGAGTTGAATCTCTCTGAGAGTCCCACTGCCTGCGTTGACCAGCTTTCCACTGACTACAACAGGAACTCAGCCAACCTGTTTCCATGTAGACACCTAAGTTTAGGAGTGATAGTATGGAGCTGAATCACATCCTTAACCTCCCAAAGTCTTTCTGATGGACTTTGCAATCAGTCATCTTTAACAACCTCTTCAATATACAAGGAAACGTTGTCACTTTACTTTCACCCTCTTTTCAAGTCATGTGTGAATATGTTGAACAACCTATATCCCACACAGAAAGCAGCTCAGCGTGGCATTAACTAAAACCAGTTTTTGCTATTAAAAAAAGTTTTCTCTATTTGCATTTCTGCAAAGTTATAACATCTCAAAAACATCTAAATAGCTTTATTACCATATATACAAACCTTCTCCATAAAGAGGCTGAGGCATTTAAAATTACAAATTTGAACTCTGCTTCTATAAAAATAAAAAACCATGTTAACTCATCTTATAATATTATTAATTTACCTGACTAAATGTATTTCCATTTAACCAGATTCTGAACTTGCATGTTAACAGTAAACCTACAACACAGTATAAAACATAATAACTTTAAGAGAAAAACATTAAAGAGTAACGGGACGTTTCAGACACAGTTAGGAGTTGGGAACTGGCTATTTTCACTGTGTATCTTCTGTCTTCTGAAGCAGTCATCTTGGTCCTGTTCTCCAAGCATGTCCTGAGCAAAGGACCAGGATTATTCTGTTTGTTTTCTGGTTTAATGACTTTCTATTGCCTATTGGCAATGTTTCAACAGCAAGATGTTAAATTTACAAAAGAAAATTTATATTGTTAAAGCCAAATTCTACATTAATTTATCTCTCTCACTAACTGAAAGTACCAAGAAAAAATACCATTCACAGCTGTGCTCTATATTTTCTTAGGCGTTTGCTTCACTTTAAGGCATTCTTCAGCTTCATCAGCCACCACATATTCTCTACATTGTAACATAAAACAAAAACTTGAATCAAAGTATACTGTATACCTCATTCAGCAATAAAACATGTGAAGAAAATTACAAAAACCCCATAGGAGAAAGTTTTGTAGTTCTCTTAAGTTATCACACACAATTAATTAATTGAATTTGCAGAACATCAATTTATAACCCTGGGTCTTTCTCACTTAAAGACTAAAAGTACCAGAAACAGAAAGTTGACAAAGAGAAGAGCCATGCCACTCTTGGTTCTGCTCCAGTAACCTCCCATATTCCTGCCTAGATGGCCAGGAATTGTCTAGATGGCTGGTTAATAGGTGGTTTGGGGATTAAATCAGTTGTGGTCGCTTTTGCTTGGTTTACTTCACAAAGATCACATTGAAGTTATTACAGGAAGCCGTAGGCTTTCAAAAGGGGACACAGGGCATAAAGTCAGTATTCTCTATTAATAGAAACAAAAGATTTACTTGCTTTATAGATATAATATATTCTATCATAAACAGTAGTGTCCAGAAACATTATCCAGTGAGAATCCCATCTCTCTTCCAACATTCCCAGTAACCTGTTTTCTGTCATTTTCATACTTAGGTTCTACATATCTCTTCACTACATTGGTTAATAGAGTAAAATAGCGTCCTAACTGGCTACTGCATTTACTTTTGTTGGATTTATTTATTACCACATGTATTATGTGGTTATGTTCTCATTAGAAGACAGCTTTGTTTTTCAATAGCAATAAAAAACAGGAAAAATGCCAATATTCTAACACAAAAGGAGTTAATGCATCTTGGTTTCCTCTCTAAAAAGGAAACTGAATCACCATGATTTTTCTGGGAAACAGAGTTCTAAGAATGAATATAATGCCCTTTATTTTGGTCAAGGAAACTTCTCAGCCCTAAGGTTCTGCTGCTTACATTTTTGCAAAGCTAAAGTACCTCATTGGGGTCAACAATGTAAAATGTGCGCATCCACTTTCCCCTAGTATTCTTGGTGTTAGATAAAAAAATGAATTTTCAGCATGCATACGTCTGTTAATTTATTCAAAATAGTAGGCATTATTTTGTCTGTTTTCATTAATTTATTAAAAAATGCTTAACTAATATTTATTTTAAAAAAACCCCAACAACATATTCTATACAATAGCACCAGTGAGGTTCCATAAGAGTGTAGCTTTGAAAATGTGTTTGTTAGTGAGGGGAATAATAGTGACTATTCAGAAATTTCAGTGGACAATTTATAAACAGAATGATATGGTTACAGATTATAAAATTGGGGCATAAAATCAGGAAGTGGGCATGACCTGTGTTTCACTCATAAAGAAGTGATGAACAGGGAGTACTTATGGCTATCATTTCAGAAGTGACATTGGGTTTGTTTGTTTAAACTCTTAGAACAGCTACTAGAAATAAAGTACACATTTCTAGAAACCATGATATATTCATGGAAAGACTGAAAACAACACATTCTTAAAAGCCACTGCTATAGTAAGAACCTCTCTGGAAAATTTCATATGCGTAGTAAGATTCTGAATCAGAGTCTGAAGTTCTATGAACAGACATGTATTCAAACTTTTAAGGAAACAGTTAAGTTTGAATGTGGGTATTCAAAGCAGTTATTCCCAGAAAAACATCTTGGGATAATCCTGTGAAAAATCCATCATTGCATATTTCCCTGAAAATGTGTCCCAGAATGAACTGCTAAGGGATGCTGCTGCTTCTCTGAGGACTTACAAATTCTTTCGTTACTAATGTGGCAAGTTACATCTTTCCCAGGAGACTGCAAAATCCAGTTTCCCTGTAAAGAAGTATCATTCCTAGGAACATCAACTAGCTTAGAAAAAGGAAATATCAATAATATCTGCTAAAGTATCTATATCTGCTTGCATTGTTGTTGCCAATGTTTACTTTAAAGATAAAATCATTGTATTTGAAAGATTATTTTTTACTATAGCTTAATCATTATTGCATTATAGACTGAAATACAGAGTCTTTGTGTTCCTTACAGTATGTATGTGCTTTCTTAAAAGTAAAGAAATTATTTATATTGGCACTAACCATACTCATCATAACATAAGAGACTATTTGGGGGGGTAGCCTGTTAAGTATGTTGCAAGCTTAAAATGGTACAGTTTTAATATGTAAAAATATTACGCTCAGATTAAGTGTAATTTTCCTTCCCATTGCTCTAGCTGATATTAGATGCCACCTGAAGGAAAATCCCAATGGGGACAGAAAAAAGAATTTGAGCAGAGTGTTAGACAAAGATATAATTACAAAGAAGCTACTTTGAAAAGCAGACTTTTCCTTCTATGTGTAGAGATAATGATACTGTTGCCAGCATTTTATGGTTTTAATAAATTCCACATTACCTGTAGCACCAAGACCATAGAAGATAAAACCCAGGCTTACTAATAGTCATATGAAGTTTGAAATACACAGTCTTTAAAATAGATTGAATAGTTTAAGTTTCCAAGTTTTGCATGTTGTCTGATAGAAGGTGGGGTTTCTTTCTCCATTAATATTCAGGCATCCTCTGCTATCAGTGAGAAAGCATTCAACAGTACAAAATTTTCATACTACCCTACATGCTTTTTATCATCAGCACTGTTTATGCTGCCTACACCAGTACCTACTAGTACAGCTGCTGCGAGGCAGATTACATGACACCAGTCATTGGAAAGAAAACTGTGTAATGTTTTTATCATGGTTAAAAAAAGACCTTTTGGAAAAACAATAACTTCAGTAGGACTCCCATCTGCATTCAAGGCAGAGCGTGTATTAGCATAGCTCTATCATGTGGGTGAACTTGCAAAGGAGTGAATGATTTGCAATAGGAAGCATCCCTCAGAGTTACTGTCCTTGAGAAGTTCTGTCTGGGGCTGTCAGAAATAGATACGAAACACAATGTCCATTTGGACAACAGGACAAAAAATTTGGAAGACACTTTCCAAACACAACAAAGGGGTTTGGTTTATTGTTTCAGCTGAGAGATGAGCCTGTATTTATCAAACGTTGTTTTTCAGAATGGAACAAGTTCCTACACCATTTCGGAGGTTTAGTTTTGACAAATGGAGCCAACATGCTTGGTGGTGTTTGCTGTGCCCAGAGTAGCCTACTTACACATAGTGGTGCTGCATGCTGCTGAATTTTTTTTTTTTTTTTTTTCAATGTGATAGATTTTTTTTTTTAATGTATTTTCAATCTTGCATATCTTTTGCATTCATTCTGTGGGGCATGCTAATACATCATGGCACAACAGAGATCCCAGGCAGCCTTCTCCGTGAAAGAAATGAGGACTGAGTTTGAACAGCTAATATTTAGCATACTGCCTGGCCTTAGAGCAGCCTGTGCATATTTCTCTCTCACTGAGGCACCTCTTCCTTGAAATGGGGAAGTCCATCCCTAACTAGACTGTCTCCAGGCCCTGAAGCTACATGGACCTGTATCTGTTAATGTTGCTTGTCAAGTGGAGAGCTATTGAAGTAAGAGTTAGTGGTGAGGTAAGGGAGCCTATAGGCTGAAAGGCAAAGCTTCTTGGGCACTAGGCTGCTGTGTTTGGCTTAACGTTCTTTGAAAACCCATGCTTTGTGCATCTTGACCAGCTTTGCAAGAAGCACAACTGTGGGTAAAAGTGGCAGAAGTATCTCTGTCCTTAAGGGAGTATCTATGCATGGAAATTTGCTTGCAAAACTTCCTACTGAAACCTTAGTACAACAGTTTTACTTGTATAGCT
>WAAD01000553.1:0-22634 GCA_013389945.1 Fregata magnificens | reverse complement strand
TATCTTTATCATTGCACTAATTCAACTATTGGTCCTATGTACACTTACCAAAAAACTAAAATGAACATAAAATAATGAAGATCAGTGTGTCTTATGCAATCATTTTAAATTATCTTCCGGAAATAAAAATTATCTTCTGGAAATACCAAAACCTCTCCATTCTGAAGAGAAAAGCTTCAAAAAAAACCCCTTCTAAATTGAAAAATTAAAATAATCAGAAGAAATCCCTATCAATACATCAGCGCTGCTCTGTGGGGTGGCCTTACCCCAGGCATATTGAGCTGCCTGCTTAAAAAGGACAACAATAATCACACTGAGGTACTCCATAAAAATCTGTTTCATTAAATGTCTTCCTATAACAAGTTTACGTGATACTAAGAAAAATAAATGGGCTCCCAAAAACCCCATATATGTGACTGCCTAGAAGAGAGCAGGAACTCTCTAATTCAGAATCCATTACGCTGTTTATATGCTTCGGGTTCCATCCCTCATTAACAGCCTCAACTATATTACCTCCTTGCAATTTGCTCACTCTTTGTTTAATATAGCACGTTGCAAAATACTGTACTGTGCAATAAACAGCTTCCCTGAGGAATTAATAGCTGCATTTAGGAGAGATGGCAACCACACAGCAATTTTCTGTTTACAGTTACTTCTGTCCAGGAACAAGATGCAATTCCCGAGCACAACATAAATCCTCATCCCTACTCAGGCTTGAGGAAGTTTATCAGCCACTCAAAATCAGAGAATGAGGTTTTGTACAAAAGGAGTGTCCATCAGGACTAATTTTAGCTACTGTCATGAGATACAGTGTCAAAATCATCAGTTAGCACAGCGTAATTTCATTTTGTCAGCATTCTCAACAAATAAAGCTTTAAAGTAGGCTCCTATAGTAGTAAACCCTGACCTTCATCCCTCAGGAGTACCATCCAACAAGGTTAATGGAGGAGAGGAAGAAAGAGACATCAGTCAAATCAAATTCAGTTAAATACCAACATTATAGAGATACTTTACATGATATCACAAGACATCAGTGTATTTGTGGGCAAGAACACAACCCCAACCCAATATACAGAGCCATCCCACCTGCTTTTATTTACCAGGGAATTTCTGTCATTTTCTACATGGGTATCCTTTCCACACTTAAAGAAGACTTTGCATTTCACAAACTTAAGAATGCCTTAAAAAAAACCCCACAACACAAAACCCCACCAAACCCAAACCCCACCAAACCCAAAAAAAAAAAATCTTAGAAAGGCTCCGATAAGCACTGGGGCCACTGGAATGCTGGCAAATACTAACATCCAAGTATTTGGGCAGTCAGGGAGAAGCAGAACAACAGGGAAGAGAAAAATGAGTCAAATTCAGCATCTTCAGGCAGACTATCAGCAATATCACGAGACCAGAAATCATGGATCCTGACACCTAATTCTTTTGTTCTACTTTCTTTCATGTGTATGAAAACACACATAAAATTAACCACACACTTTACCTGGGGAAGCTTCCAGTGGTATCATTTGCTCCTCGGCCCAGGCTAGCTTGGGCTTGGCTCTCTTACCATAGATTTCTTCTGTATGCTTCATAGCCATACTGTCTGGAGGATTATCATCCCTTAAACCAAGCACGTTTGCCGGAAACCTTGGAGGAAGAGCATCATTTGACCCTGCAGAGAAAGAGAGCAATAACCACGAGTAAAAAGAGGAAGCAGGAAAAATAGATACAGAAATTTCACAACAAAGACAACATCTGAAACAAAGCCTATACAGGTATTAGTCCCAGTATATTCACCAACCAACAATCATGATCCCTAGTGAGCAGTTCTAGTGACTAACAGAGCAGCAGTAGGTGTAGGTATTGTACCACATTGTTTTCCATGATCTTTGGGGACAAGGTTCTTCCCTGAGAGGTAGATAAATTTTATCTATTCTACTAATGAGCAGAGAAGAATACAAGAAAATGAGCATTAGACAAATCTGCTAGGAAGCCAGACACAGGACTTGGAATGTCCAGACTTCCTCCTGCTCACATTAAAATCCCAGACATTTTCACTGACTGATGTAAATATCTATTTTCCGAGCTCAGAATAGCAATGGAGAAAAACTGGAAGACTAGGGTAGGTCTGTGTAACCTCTAAACAAGAAATCAAGACAACAGCAGCAGGGCTCTCTTACTATCATATTGCTGTCTCCTAATGTTAGAAACCTAAAATGGCCCCTAACTGATTTATCATCCTTGTCAACACCACCTGGTTACATTCAGCAGACTTAACTCAATTTCCTTCACCTACTACTTGTGAGCTAAGAATCCTAGCTGCAGCAGGGAGTTTAAAAAACAAAATTTATTTTTTAATTCTGCTGTACATTTCCTAGAACCTTGTACTGCCTCATAGGCATATTGAATTTTTATATCTAGCATCATAGTTTCTGCAAAACAACAGACTCTCATCACATTTGTTTCTCTCATTTTGACCATATTACAACAGACAGACTGGAAAAAGCTAATGATCAGAGATACGCATAAACAATTACAAGCACAATTTGTGGCTATAACGACTAACCTGTGCACTTACTGTCACTGTTGCATCAACCTACTTCCCTGGGGCACATCTGTCAGGAACTGGACATCTCTAGAATGTTAGTTTTGTCTGCAAATAACTTCGGATGCCAAAAAGCTCTGACTGAAAACAACCTACAAATAAGACCTATAATGCTTAAGTGATGTGTTCTTTATGTATAGGAAAGAACTGAAAAATAACAGCAGGCAAACCAAAAAAGTTGGTGAATCACAGAGCATCCTTTCCCCCAGTAAATGAGAAGTGTTTTTTACTGGGAGATGGAAGGATGTGGGGAAGAGGTGAATACATATTTTAAGCCACAGTTACAAATTACATTGTTTATAGAAAGGCTTTCCACACTGGAATCCCCTAACATGGAGGAAAGAAATTCAGTAGCGAGGAGGCTATTATCTGAAATGCATGTTGTGTTATGCAGGTATTTCAGAATGCACACATACCAGATTAATAAAAAAAGGGGGAGAATGTACATAAATAATGGAACTAAAAAGAAGGAGAACTGGCAGAGATATGAAAGAGTCCAAACTGAACAGTAATTCCCAGAGGAAAGTAAAGAATTATCAAGCTGTAAAACATTGAGCCTTGTTTCTTTTCACTGCCAGAATGGAGTATTAACATCCCTTTCATCAAAGAAATTGAAACCATAGCCTTCAGTCAGGACTCATACATCTTTGTGTTATAAAGTGGTGTGAACATGAACAAAGACATTCTTCTATTAAAATCAATGCACTTACTCTAAACTGGTAGGACACAAGAGTTCTGAGCTCAACTGAGACAATTCTGCATGTGAAATAGATATATTTTGATCCATGAACTACAACCATCATTTTGCATTTGGAAGACCTAAGATAAATAAGTACCTGAGTGAGAGCTCTCAGCATTGGTTTCCGACCCAGCTGGAGAAATTTTGGATCCTGCCTTTAGATAAGGAACATAATACATCCCAGTACTTCCAGAAGGTTTATATGGCAGCAATAAGGGCTGATCTACGGGAATGGAAGGCCAAGCAATTAACAGAAGTCAGGCTTTAATCCTTTAATGCAACTGAAGATAAAAGCAACAAATTAGGACTCAAGATGACTGATGAAGATGTTCACCATGGTAAATCTGGAGAAATACCCTATTCTTTAGGAAAATAAATTGCAATTATTAATTATTTAATTCATTTAATTTAATTATTTATTTAATACCCACCCAATGGTTAGCTAGAAAAAAGAGCTTACTTACCTATTCAATATTAAATTTGTGAGTAGGGTGACAAACACTGACTTAAGAAAAAAACATCACATATCCACATAGCTCCTAGTTGATCCACGTTTAATGAAATAATTTTGAATGAGCATGGATATCTGTCTCTCAAGTCAATAAAAACAGTGTGCTGTCATAACAGAATTCCAGCAAATGTTTGGACCAGAACATTAGCCGACTTCTAATAGCAAAGAGAAGTGGTGATCAGAGAGCTGAAACATTTTTTTGCACCCTGATATAATGAAAGAATCTGCTCTCTCAACTCGTACTATTTTAAACACCTTGAGAAGAGAGATACAAAGCCTGGAGGCCAAGAAAAAAAAAAAATCATGAAAACTACAAAAGTCTACATGCATCAACGGTATAAAACACCACTGTGGGAAACCACTGCGCAACATCCACATTCCTCCATCAACAGATTTAAAAGCCCTCCACATTTTCTGTTTTATTCTATTGAAAATAGTGATACGCATATTCTCTTCTTAGTTTTTGCACTACCTTGACTAGAGAGTAAATCAGTAATCAGATATATCTCTTGATAAACTCTAAGCAGTGAACGAAATCAAACTATCTAGAAAGAAATGTCAGAAAATTTTCTTGAACCAGACTTGTACACAACAAATTCAGTTCCAGATGAACCTGAACTGAATCACAACTGTATTGATACAACTGCCTACCCACAAGACTGCAAAGCCCAAGTTTAAGGGTTGGGGTTTTTCCCATATTAGCAACTTTAAATATCAAATTTATCTCAAGAACGTTACTTCCACAAAAAAAAGCTGGGTTTGTTTTTGGGTTTTAATACCTATAAATATCTCAAACTTGAATAGATGAAAGTCTACATATACATATAAGACACTAATTTGCTCACCACCCTGCGTTGGGAAAGAGGAAACTTTGTTAAGAGATGAAGTTGTATTGTTGGGAAGTTCATGTGCCTTCTGGAGAGAAGACTGGTGGACAGCATTTTCACTATCTTGTGAATTAACATAAATTTCTGCTGAAAACGTTGTTTTTTCAGGACTTTCTGTTGTTATCTGAGTGGTAGCATCAGAAGTACTTTTCCCAGTTTTTGCAGGAACTACGGAGTTGAAGATATTCTTCAGACTACATCCCCCTGGACCCAGAGCAGTGACTTGTGGTCTCTCGCTGCTTTGCAGAGGCAGCTCTTGCCCTGCTGTGCTTGTAACAGAGGAAAGCACTAGGCAGGGATCTGCTGAAGACACTGGCCTTGGGAAAGATGAAGATCTTTGATCTTCTGGAATAAGGTCAGCAGCTGATAATTTAGAAACAGCTCCTATTAAAGTTTCTGGAGTTTTTAAAGACGCTAGCTGAGTATTAACTTCAGGTTTATCCCACGATCTCTTCTCATTTTCAGTATTCAAGTCACCTTGCAGCTCTGAGTTATTACACTTTGAGGAAAGAGTTATGCGGACACATGACAGTACTTTCTTAGTTGGTGATGAACGACATACAGATGTGGTGGATAAAATCTGATCTGTAGATGAGCAGCGAGACATATCGATTTGCTCTCTCGCAACCTCTTTCTGAATGAGAGGTACTTCATCAGAAGGACTTTTCTTCTCTTCTGCCAACAACTTAATATGGCCCTTCGGCAAATCAGTTTGTACAGCTAGACCTGGGCCTTCTAAGCTCTCATACAATCGGATGTGGCCAGGTGGGCTGCTTTTCTCCTGCTCGTAAGAGCTTATAGAATGGGGTTCATTAAATCTATTCGTTTCTTGCCTGAATCTGATATCGCAGTCAAGCCCCATGAGTCTGGCACTATGCCTGCCCAATTCAGTCACATCTTGAGGCAGAACATCAGAATGTTTTGCACTAAGGGTCTGTCTTTTATCAGCATGGATGCTTACAGAATCCTGATCTGACAAACAGTCTGTTTCTTGATAAGCTCCAACTCTGTTACTGTCAGCAGAGACATGATGAAACCTGTCTTTCTCAGCAGTATAAGTAATCTCATTAGACACTGAGCCAGCAAGCATTGGACTTGAAGGAGGACAGGTCTTAGATCTTTCCCAATGTTGTTTGTCATGGCTCTGTTCCTCAGTGCTAGCAGAGTCAACCTCCAAAGGCATTATCCCACCAAGACCGTCTCTAGTAGGACTGCTGCTGAGTGCCACGGAAGTCAATGGTGACTGCAAACGTTTTCGGGATGAAAAGGTGATAGAAGTAATTTGCTTAGCCATGTCTTCAGAATCCTTTCCCATAGACGGCTGCTTCTGAGCTGGTAAATGGACTTCTGTTTGTATATCGGAAGCAGCTGCAGACCTCATTGCACATGTATCCCATTCCTTCTGCAATCGTGGATGAAGTTCAACAACGGCATCAGAACGACTAGTTGCAACTGTTTGATGTTGGTTGCAGATAGGTGTTTGAATGGTACTCAAAGATTTAAACTGCGTATCCTTCAGCCCGCAGCAGTCGGAAGGGTCAGATCTATATAATGGCACAGCTTGTCGTAAGCTTGACTCTAAAACCTCCTTAGTCCTGACGGCTTGTGTGTGTTTGTCAGTTTGAAATCTTCTGTCACTTGGAGCTTTGAAATGCTCTATGTCCTGTTCCTGATCATGGCTATACTCAGAAGCAGCTTCCAAACCACATACCCATGGATCCTGAAAAATATAGAAGAATTCACATAGGTTACACGGATAACTTCCTGCCCTCACCAAAATCTGGATTGCAGAATTCAAAGACAGACTAGCACTGTCAGTAATCAAGAGTCTGTCATCATGAATGAGCACACACTTGCTCTGGAACTCATCTGTTAATGGAACTAATTAAAAATTTGTCTTATTTTAAGTGCCAGCAAATTAGCTAACATGGTTTTGATGCTATAACAAACAGCAGCAGTGACATCTATAACAGAACCCTTTAGTTTTGTGAACTATAAAGTTGTAACTCTGTTAAATAGGCTAAGTTGTAAATATCTCTTTGCTGTGGTTTAACCCGGCAGGCAGCTAAAAACCATGCAGCCATTCGCTCACCCCCCCACCCCAGTGGGATGGGGGAGAGAATCGGGGGAAAAAAAAAAAGTAAAATTTGTGGGTTGAGATAAAGACAGTTTAATAGGACAGCAAAGGAAGAGAAAATAATAATAATAATAATAATGATAAAAGAATATACAAAATAAGTGATGCACAATGCAATTGCTCACCACCTGCCGACCAATGCCCAGCCTGTTCCCAAGCAGCGGTCCCCCCCGACCAACTCCCACCAGCTTATATGCAAAGCACAACGTCATATGGTATGGAATAACCCTTTGGTCAGTTGGGGTCAGCTGTCCCACCCGTGTCCCCTCCCAGCTTCCTGCGCACCTGGCAGAGCACGGGCNAAAAAAGTAAAATTTGTGGGTTGAGATAAAGACAGTATAATAGGATGGGAAAGGAAGGGAAAATAATAATCATAATCATAGTAATAATAATATATAACATATAACATATAATATATAATATATTATATATAATATATAATATACAAAATAAGTGATGCACAATGCAATTGCTCACCACCTGCCGACCAATGCCCAGCCTGTTCCCAAGCAGCGGTCCCCCCCGACCAACTCCCACCAGCTTATATGCAAAGCACAACGTCATATGGTATGGAATAACCCTTTGGTCAGTTGGGGTCAGCTGTCCCACCCGTGTCCCCTCCCAGCTTCCTGCGCACCTGGCAGAGCACGGGCAGCTGAAAAAGTCCTTGACTAGCGTAAGCACTACTTAGCAACAACTAAAACATCAGCATGTTACCAACATTATTCTCATACTAAATCCAAAACACAGCACTATACCAGCTACCGGGAAGAAAATTAACTCCACCCCAGCCGAAACCAGGACACTCTTCAACATCACTCCACTCACTAGAAAACAAGAATAAAACTTTGTTCCTTTCTATCAGCCAGCTTCATATGCAGCTGGACATTTGTCATAAACCCAGTTCATAACATACTAGGAATAATGACTATCTTTTGAATGAATATTCACTATCCAAGTTCAAAGGGATTTAGAGGCACACATACATCACTGAATCTTTATGATTTCACTGATAATTTTATTAGTTAAAAAGATAACCAATTAGCCACACAAAATCACAGAAACACTTAGGTTGGAAGAGACCTCTGGAAGTCTCTAGTCTGACCTCTTGCTCAGAGTACAGCTAACTTCAACATTGGAATAGGTTGCTCAGGGCCTTGCCCCATCAAGTTCCGAAAATCTCCAAGGATGGAGGTCTTGTATACAGCTTAACTACTTGTGATCTGTAAATTACTGATGAAAGGCATCCCTTCATAGCTCCATGGAAAAACAAAACAACGCAGAAACCCACGTATGCTTCCAGTTATAAGCACTCAAACCTTAACCAAGTATGTAATGTTAAGTTCTGGTGACCTCCAAGAAATCAGGCAGCTGACGCACACTAAAACTCTTCTGGTTTGAACCAGAGCCCAAACAAACTCCACGCTATCAAAGCACTACATTACATGACGTTTTAGGGTTACAGGGATACTTCTGCATCTGACATTTTGCTATGCCATAACTATCACTACATGAAACAGAACTTGATATAAAAGGTTATCCCTTGCACTTGAGCTGTTTGACTCTAGCATTTATGAAGCAGAACTAAAATGAAAGGAACTCAGTTACATGGGAACAAGTGGGAAGAAAGGAAAGCTGCTCTTTACAAAGCATGAGAAAATATTTAATTAGAAAAGCTTTCATTTTCCGTATTTGATATTTCTCTTTTCCCCTTAAACAAGTATGCCAATTTCCCTCTCAGACAAGAGCTGTAATAAATCTTTTTATTTTTATGGTCACTGCCCACTGCTGACAATAATTTAAAAATGACTGAACATAATCAGAGCTTTGATTTGCTCTTTAAGGTAAATGATAACTTGTAAAAACTTTCCAATTCTCAGGTGCAGGTAATTTTCATTCTCCCATCAAAACAGAGATGTTTGCCACAAATACTACTTTTTTTGTTTGGAAAGCTGGTGACAATGCTGCAAAAAAAGAGAAGGCATTCCTAGCAACAGATAAGACGCTAATCCCACCAAAACCAAGGAAGTTCACTGTCAGTTGTCTTTGCTCATAAAATCTTTTTAAAAATAATTTACATTTACACCTTTGTCTGACCATGCAAATTGTCCCACATCTGTATCACCCCTCAGTATCAGAGCCACTATATTTAGGATTCTGCTATTTGACTGCACATATTCAGTCATCTCTAGCATGTATTTTACACAACAGTATAAAATGCTGTGTCTTAAATTACCTGCCTGTGGTCATTTAGGAAACTGCAACTAATAATTTACTTTAGTACTAACTTCTGTCCTGGTTTCTTTGCCTGATTTTACTAACCATTCCCATTTTCAGCGTGCTCTCCAGTCCTCATTGCTTCATCTTCGCCTGTACCTCAAGCCCCATTCCACCATCAAAAGTAAGTCCCAACAGCAACAATCAACAGTAATTTATCATACCAGGTAACTAAAATTAAAGCCTATTAATGAGGCAGATTACTGACACTGCAGTTAACTGGAAAATTCCCAGGGTTACAGCCCCTGCTCGCTAAGGAACCTACACCTTCTTCTGGCATCTCAAAATGTAACCTGATTTCTTGACACATGTTTTGCAGACAAAGCACTAAATATACCATACACAGTTAAAAGGTATGAAGGGTTCAGCAAATGGCTCTAGTTACTTGCCAAGCAAAGTAGAAATAAATGTGGCTAAATACTCGATGAAGTTTGGATATTCCAAACTTCTTTCAACTCATTAGAAATGGCAGATACTAACAAGGCACATTCACTGTCTGTGGAGATTTACCGAGATCAACAAAGACAGACAAACAAAATGTGATCCTCTCTCTCTGACTGGCTCACCACCCTCATTTCCCTAACCTTCTGCAACTCCCCATGCATGTGGAGGGATCAGGAGGTAGGGATAGATAGGACCTTTGCTTCCAAGACTTTTCTCATCACAGCAGAAGCTCCCAAATGCTGACAGCTAATCGTTGCAGCAACTTACCTGACTGGTGTAAGGAGAAGGTAGTTTGGAAAAAAGATCACACTACAAACAAACAAGTGAATAAAACATCACACTCCCAGATGCATGCAGAAAGCCTGTTATTCTAAGAGCACAAAGAGAAAGCCTTGGAATTACAACTGGGAAAACCTTAAGTTACTACTCATGGTAATTTATTACTGTCAGCGTTGATCAAAAAACTGCAACAGATTTTGCCCTGAAGCAAATTAAGGCAACTCACTTTCACCTGTTTGAGGCGATTTGACTACTCACCTGATCTGTCAACACTGCACCTCCCATGAGGGGCAATAAGAAAACAACTGAAAAGACTAACCTTTGGAAGTAGCTGTATCAATTCTAGAGAAATGAACATCTATCAACACACCGAGATTCCCCTCACTTAGATATGCACTAACTGAAACAGGTATCATACAGTTAGTCCCATTCCTGACACAAAATACCACACCACACTTCACACAACATGCTAGAAAGCAGCTCCCTCTTACATTATTTCACCCCGATTCTCTTTGACGGGTCAGTTTAGCATCAGAGGCAGTATCACGGTTAGTGAACACTGGAAACGGACAAGACAAAAGACAAATAATTTCATCAGCATCCAAACCTTACATCAGAATCATTAGAGCTCACGTTAGTGTATGTGAAACTATAGGCCACCAGAAGTGTGGACATCATTTTATTAATTTATCGGTATCTTCACTTCCTTAATTCAAGTGTCATTAAAAATTACAATACTTTCATTGAGGTGCAGAGAGCAACTCCGAGATAAATGTACTGCCATGGAGATGGGCCAGACATGCTTATTTAAAAAAAATACATATATCTAGGCTATATTTATTTGTTCCTACTGATTGGAACAACTGTGGAAACAGCAGAGTATATTTCATTAATAAAGCGCAACACAGGTCCCTGGATGATTACATCCTCAGCAGCTAGTTGGAATTTGGAAATAAAAATCATTCAAAAACATTTTTGGTGTAAGTCACAAAGTATAAACAAGTATTCCACAACAGATTTTCCATCCTTTCTACATCCCAGATGTTATTAGCAGTAAACTATGTCAGCAAGGTCTGGATTATTATTCCAAAGCAGTACTTTTCTGCGGCCTTATCTATTCTAAGCAAGTAAACTAGTTTATTTGGCTTCCTGTATTTCCTATAGCCAAGAGGGACAACAAGGGACTGTAGAAGAATGCAAGGACACAGAGCAGTCCTGTGCCAAGGTAGGGGTGCTCCTGAGACGATCTCTTCCCTAAACCACGTACCAGTTCACCAGCCTGAAGTAATACACAGCAACTCCTACTACTGAAAGCAAGCACTGAAGTTGCTATAAACTCATCTTCCCAAGCCTTTCACATGTTTTATTGTGCTTGTTATGTGTCATCTTTCCAAAAAAGATCTGTATGGCATATGTTCCACAAGAGATTGCAGTGCAAATTTATAGCTACAACTCAGTGAACTTCCTGAAAAAGTGAGAAAGTACAAGGAGTGGAAAAATACAGCGTATAACGGAAGAATACAGCGTACAAAGGGAGAACACTCTTAGGTAAGTCAAGGGATAGCTATTTGGCACCCACAAAAATACAGGTGGGGTAATAAGGTCCTCAATTTAGAAAGAAAATTCTTAGGTTTAATATGCTGAAACTTTACTTACCTCTAACAGCAACTGATCAAAACTGCTCAATCTCAAGTGGGGGACCAAAACAAACGGCACAAGAAGGTGGTTAAATTTGAAAGACAATGCTCCTGGAACAGAAGACCACCTACAAGTCTTTGGCTTTCCCCAGTTTCTTATTCTCAGAATTATTCGTATCTGGAAAGGCCCTACTGATTTCAGTGGAAGAACAGTAACAGGGCTGATTTCTGGAGCCTAGGATCAACTTTTCATATGCTTTTCTTAAAAATCCCAACAACCTTCATGTCCTTCTGTGGCTCTTTATGACTGAAGAGCATCACCCATCCTAGAGTTAAACTCCTCAAGCCTATCAAAAGAATAAGTACTCCACCACCAACTTACCTGCTCAGGCAAAAACCAGATCTCTACAGCCACACCAGCATGGCCACAAATGTAGAAATTATTCATCAAACAGTAACCCATCTATAGGAATGTCTCAGCAACTCTCTGCCTGCCTTCATCACAAACAAGTTTATAGGACTGTGCCATCAGCTTATCATAAGTTTCACAAGACCCACCTCTGGACAATGTGAAATGTCACATTTCTTAGGCCCCTTTACAAAACATTTGCAGTTAATAAATCTGCAGCCTTTGTCTCCTCTTCCTCCTAAAGAAGCCCAATGCACCGCACTTTCCATGAATGGCCAATTAAGACCTTTAGGAAGAGTCAGCATCAACTGGAGTCGGTATGAAATTTAGAAAAAAAATCCTGTCAAAGTTCCATGTTTCCCATCTATTCCTAAGCATTTCTGTCAAGTGTTAGTGTTTATTATAAAAGCATAACAGTGTGAGTAGAGTATCTCTCTCCTTGTGTAATGGAAGAGCTATAAAATCACCAGGAATACTCCACGAATTGAGGGTACAGAGAACAATTCACTATGCAAGGTTTGTCAACTTTACAGAAGAGAAAACAAAGAAAATAAAATCCTGAGTCACACTCGTAAGCATCGCTTGCTATTAGAGATACTTCTTTAAAATTAAATTTTCATATTGAATATTCCCTTTTTTGGGCCACTATTCAGCTGAGCACTCGAGTACATGTTTAGAGCCCATTTATGTGCATATGTCCCAATCACCTCCTTAAACACTCTGCTCAGCTAGAACTTGAGAAATCATTATGATGCTTCTTTTTTAGCGCGTCTGTTAACACATCACCAGTGACAAACAGCTATCAAACAGATACTCAACTATCTCAAAAGATGGAACAATCTTTAGAAGTAAAAGATCACTGAGAACTCCTCTCCCAAGCTGTCCTGCTTCTTCCTCACATTTTCTTTTCTTTTTATAGATAAGCTTCACATGCTCCCTGCAGGAAACAATAAAATATCACGGTGGTACATTATATTTCTTGAGTTGCCACCTATAAAAACGAGAGGCAGAGTCTAAAGTTTCTAAAAAGAACACTCATAAGCCTGCATCAGAAGCACTGCATAAAGATGACGGTGTGACAAAAGAATTGTTTGCATGAGTGCTAGGACCAGTTGGTCTTTCTCAGTCTTTAAAGTTTAGTAGAAGGAAAATGTCTTTTCATAATCTTTGTTCTGTTCTTTTTAAGTCAGCGCATTGACAGCTTTGCTCTATAAATTCCACAGGTATTTTACAGGACAGTTTCCATTAAATTTATAGTAGATTATTTTGTCAGCAATAAAGCTGACTGCATTTTTTTTTCCAGTTAAATTGTTTTCAACAATCTGTATTTTTCAGTGACATATTGTTTTGCTTGGAGGGAAAAAACACATTTATCTTAAGTATAACAAAAAACCCCAGCCACCTTCATTCTGCAAATTCAAAACCATTTTTTATCTCAAATTAAAGCCATTGTAAAGCAAAAATATTTTCAAGATCAAACCAGAAAGTGCTGTAGTTGACCTAATGCAATTTCTTGGAATCTTTGTTTGCAAAACTACAATTAATCCTTTCTTACTGTAAATCGGGATAAAACAATTCATAGCTGACACTGAATCAATCACATAAAGGTAAAATACTTGGTACTGTAACAAGTTAATGTTAGGGACAGAGCTGTGATCTAATAAAATCTAAAAGTTGGAAAAAAATAGCTTCAGGGCCTCTAGTTTTTGATGAGTAGAGAGAAGCAAAAATGTATTTGTGGGGTTATTTTTCTTTTTTTAAGAATTGTCTGAATTTCTAAAAATAAATAAAATTGTTAAAATACATTTTTTTATCAGGCTCCCCAGTCAAAGATTACATCAATACATGAATAACTGAGAAGTTTGGTCTGATGTTTTTTGGAAGCTGATGTCTATATTACCAATACTGTTCATACCCAAGAAACTATAAACACAAACACGGACTACTCTTAAAACACTATTTTAATTCTTGCTGATGCAAAGCTTTTAATTAAAACTAACAAACAAACAAAACCCTACTGCTTTTCCTGGGAGGCAGGCAGTCTACAGAAAGAAAAAAAAAAAAAAAAAAAGGAGATATTGCTAAAGCTCAGGGCATTTGTCTGAAACACCAGATGAAGGACAGATTATTACCGTATTTTCAAATGCAAATTTTCTACATTCTTCTCAGAAACTGCCCCAACCTTTAGCTCTACCTACTTATCCAGGGTCTCTTCCACCAACTCTTGTGTTCTCTATCCCACACACATGAATACATCATCCATCCACTACTCATGTTATACAAACATCTCTACATTTTTCCAGTCTGTTATTTTGTTCAAAATACTCTCTATGACTAGTGCCGTATCTTGGGACACACGGACAGCCCCCAGAAATCATGACATAATTAGACTGGACACCAGATGAATGCTGAAAATGGATATTTAAAGTCAAACTGAAGGTAACATACTCCTGCTTAGACAAAGTCTTATCTGGATATACTATATATAAATATATGAACTAGAAGCGTTCCAAAGGACATATGCAAAACATGACAACAATTCAACGTCAAGTTTTCACAGCTGTAAGAGACTGAAAGCTCATCTAGTCTATAACCCTGCCCCAAATTACCATTAACTACACTTAGATTATTCTTTACAGGTACTTGCCCAAGCTCTTCTTAAAAACACACTATGATTAACACACCATAATCTTCCTCTCATCATCCGTACCATTAAGGAGTTTCTTTTCTAATAAGGCTCTTCCTCACACTTGAGGTGCATTACCTTTGATACAGTCAACACAAAGGAGGAACAATTTACTCCTTTCTTCCCTGAAGCAGCCTTTCAAAAATAAATATCACACTCCTTTGTAAATGTTTCAGAACACATGGGAAGTAACACAACAAATACTGCTATCACCTATATGATATTGCACTGTAGAGTAAACTCCTTCCACAGAAGGAGGAGTTTACAAGGCACAGTCAGCACATGCATAAGTATTTTGTGAAAGCAGAACTCATTAAGCCAATTAAGAATCATGAGCTGTGTGCACTTTCTCACCACAATAACACCAATTCTCCCATCACATCATCACCGACCACATCTCTGTCCTTCATACCTTCCTCCAGAACATCTTCAGTTGCGTGCCACCCCCACACACCCCAAACCACCCCACCTCGCCCAAGATATCTAACTACTGCCTGGGGAAAAACAAAAAGCAAAAAAACCCACAACAGCATGTGCTATATGTAGGAACCGACTAAGCCAAAACAAGCATCTCCACTAAACAGAGCTCTCATTAGTTTGCATCCCCCTCTCCCTGTCCAGCCACCAATCTTCAAAAATACTGCAGGAATACAATTCATCATTTTAAGATCACAAGCAAGACAGTAGCATTTATCCCCCACGTCAAAAATTTTCCCCAGAGCAGCTGGTTTGTCTGTTTTGTACCTTGGCTAGTGCAGATTTCTTGGCACTCAGAAGCAGCTCTGCCTTTATTTCCTCTATTCTTTGTTGGTCATCTTCATTCAAGTCCGATACAGATTCCTGAGATCGGCTGGCCAGTTTGAGCTTCACCCATGCTACACAAAGAACGTAAACCAGAAAGCAGTTCCCTTTCCATTTTCTCACATCATGTATGACAACAGTTTTATAACTTAAAATCAAAACTTTGTTCCCTCAGTCATGGTAGCTAGAAACACATAGCAAAGACCACTATCAAATACCAGAGCTGACAGACTGACCAGGAATACAATTTAAAATGGGTCTTTTGAACATTTCTTTGGAAAGATGGATCCAGGACCCATTGCCTGGTTCTGTCATCTTTACACTCTCAGACTCAAGTTGACACTCTTTCACACAATCCCTTCCCAAATTCTCAACCCAGCACATGCCTAATAGCTATGTGGACAAAACACTTCCTCGTGTCAATGTCAGGCAAAAGAAGGACTGGAAAAGTCCAATTCTATCCCATTCTGTCATACTACATAAGGTGACTAAAAAACATTAATCATTTAAGCCCTGTCCCATTAAACCTTATCTTAATAATATCATATGATATAATATAAAACAACTCTAAAATCAGGGGAACAGACTCAGATGACCTCAGAGGTCCTCTTACATCCATACCCCTTCATTTCAAAGTCATTTCAAAGCAATCCCTTAAACATATACCTAAATAAAGATTTGCCATTCTAACATAACACTTGATAAAACACAACTGAGACATTTTATTACCTCGTGCTTTCCTCTCCTCTTCATCTGCACTCTTCAGAATTTGTGTTGCATGTATCACAGGCGATCTGTTTCTCAGAAGGTTTTTGACATGGGCAGCTAGTGAATCTCCACTGCTACTGTCATCGCTCTCTCGCACGCCTCCTGCCTTGCTTCTGGCTGCACTAGTTTTAGAGAACATGCTCTGGAAGTCTCCTGCAACATCGGTGACACTGCCTAGAGGCTCTGAGGAAGGAAGATCCCCCAGAAGGTTTTTGACACGGGCAGCTAGTGAATCTCCACTGCTACTGTCATCGCTCTCTCGCATGCCTCCTGCTTTGCTTCCGGCCACACTAGCTTTAGACAATGTGCTCTGGAAGCCTGCCGGGACATCAGTGACACTGCCTAGAGGCTCTGAGGAAGAAGGATTTCCCAACTCTGAGGTTCTCCCACTGCTGTCTTCACTACTTCCACCACTTTGTGCAAGATCCACAAAACCAGGTTGATTTCTGTCTGTAGTTACACTACTACAGCCTTCTGGCTCAGACCTTCCTACAGATTTTCCTGTCCTAAACTCTTTGGTCATTTCCTTCATCATCTCTTCACTGTTGCGCAAATTGACATCAAAAGAACTTTCCCATTTTAAATTGCATGTGTTATAATTCAGAGGCTTTATTACTGACCCCTCTTCTTGCATACTTCTTCGGGTTGTAGTCTCATCCCATGACAGTATCTTCTGAAACTGAGGGACTCTGTCCTTCACTAACCTGGAATCTTCGGGGCCATCCTCCTTCCTAATCAGCACTGGGGAAGACTCACCAGTTTCTCTAGAAGAGGCAGTGGAAAAGATAGGATCACACCACCTGCCAGCTATATCCTCTGCCTCTGCCAAAAGCTTACGTATTTCTTGCAATCCACCAGATCCAACCAAACAATCACTTTCTTGACCCTTATTTCTCTTACTACCTACACTTGAAGTTGGTGATCCTCTGTCAACTTCCATTTCATTTTTAACTCCAGCCAAAGAACTGGCAGTCCATCTCCGTGGGCTGCTATTCACATCTTTTGACTCATTTTCAGCTAGCAGATCCTGAACACTTTTTGCAAGAAGCATGGGACCCTCCCTGCCAGAATGGCAGTCAGGTGAAAGAGTCTGCAGCTGCTGGTTCGGTTCAGCTGGTTTGGAGACAGCTGAACACTCTGCCTCCCGTTGTGTGGAAAGCAGAGCAGTTTTCTCCAGTTGGTGGCATGACATACTGCACTGACTCACTGGCTTGTCTCCAAAAGATCTTGAGAAGCGGGGAGAGAGTTCACGGGGTGACAGAATATCAGACCCAGCTTCTGAATCCATTGGTATAGACATACTGCGAGTGGAACTGCCTGAGTTAAAACTTGTTTGCATAACTTCAACTGCTGACAGCAATTTCCCTACAAAGAAACAGAAGATTCATTAAGTTTGGAGCTCCAGAAAACAGCTACATCAGTAAAGACTACTTTTTCTTGTACTAGAGGGCTTGTAAAGGGAGGGAAGAATTCAAATACATTTAGGAAACTGTTTTTAGAATGAGACTTGAGCTAAGACTTCCATGAGAATTGTCTACTGAAAGAAATCTCAGACCATTTTGGATAAATATCAAAGAAACCACAGAACTTGACTTAAATAACTTGCTTTTAAATAAATGCTTAGACTAAATTTTAAATAAATGTTCTTAGATAAATGACATAGTGCTGCTTGAATGTCCAAATGAACACTCGGATTATAAAAGTATCCCTGCAAGAAACAGGAGGGCTGTGGGGAAGTATTTCCAAAATATCCTTTTGGAAAAAGGCAAAGGACACACTCTGGATAAGCTTGTTTCCCACTACTGGGTAGAAAGGTCCAAAAGCAGACAAGATGCACTTTTAGCATTTGGATATATAACACCTAATTGCTTTTTTTAAAAAAAAAAAAAGGCAAGCTAAACTTAAATGCAAATGCTGTTCTTAAATCCATGCTGGCAGGTACACACAACACTGAAGAGCCAGGTCCCAAGTATGCCTGCCAACAGCTATTTTATTTATTTCAAACGCAATTTTGTTTCATGGCCCAGCCACTGATATTTTCAAGTACACTGAGTAGTCCAGAGCCCAGCTAAATAGTATCTCTGTCGAGGACAACTCTGCCCCTGTACCAATTGCCAAGTTGTTTCAGGTGCCGAGTCTCCCACAATGTTTAAAGAAGGAAAAAACAATAAAAGAAAATAAGCAAGCCCAACAAGCATAAGAAGAGATGCATTTAATCACTTCTGGTTAGAAAGACATGTCAATGCAGGATTCTTGAAGTCACAGATATTCAAAGGGTTAGACAGGTACTTGTTGTGAAGGGCCTTCAGATCTGCTCTTCCCCACAGGGTACAAGATGCAAACGCCAAAACAGAATATGCTAAGGAAAATACACATTTGAAGTAGTTGCAATGTACATTTTCACATTTTAATGACATACTATATGGGCATGCCACTGAGGAACATCTTAACCCCAACAGAGCAAACTCTGTTCTTCATATAGAAATGACTCAACACTTGTTAAGGTCTTATCTTTTTTTTTTTTTTTTGTTAATGTTGAGATGGATGGATTTATGAACTGATCTGGTCAGTTATAAAATGCATATGACTTTTTGTCACACTGAACACACCAAGAAGTCTCAGAAAGAAAGAGAAACCAAGACTAATTTCTCTCACAGGAAGAAAGAGTCTGGTAACATTTCTTTAATCTTCAGATACAAAACAATTCCTTCTTAAGAACTCTTGTAAAAAGAGAAATAAAGAAAAAAAAAGGATAAAATGCCACTGCACTGGCTAGAAGATGCCAGATAGCCATGACTCCTTAGTGAGAAGGCATGTTTTCATAGGTTTTAATGCTTGCTTTTCCAATGCCAAATATCTCACACTTCAGATGGGAGAAGATCAACTCATATGATTGAAACAGAGCATCACATGAGAAAAAACACACTTGACACTACCAGCCCAGGAGCAACCTCAAAGGTGAGCCTGAAGTTCTGTATTCTCTAAGGCTTGCACAACACAAGGTCTTCCTTCCCCATACCTTCCAGCTGTGGAGCGGTCCTCGTCAGCATGTCAGTGGAGTCCTTCAAAGTTCTAAGGTCTGAAGGGGAAAATTCAACTTCCCTGATCGGTCCCCGGGGTACAAACGGCGCCAGTATAGTTCCAGGTGACTGATCAATGCCAAGGTTGCGAAGATATATCTGGCAAAAGAAGAAATAAGTAACACATATGGCACTCATACAGAACGTCAAGGGATTCTGAAGTTGCATGTTTCCTGCATCACCCTAAACACAAACAACTTGTTTTAAAACATCTTAAGCCTCAGTCATGTTCAATGTACACTAACAGATCACCCAAAACACTAAAGCAGTCACATATGAGACAACATCTCCAGCTTATTCTATTCTTTGGGCCATGAGTGACAAGCCTTTTTTCTAGCTAGTATGACTAGGCCTACATAATGGGCACCTCACAAGCCACGTGCAGCCCAGCAGAACAACTGACATATCCTGCAATCTATTCCTCATTGATTTATGTTTGGCAGCAATTTGGAAATAAGTTGCAAGAACTGTTCTGGTGGTGATGGCTTGTGCTTGCACTCACCAACAGTTTTTTACTGGTGCTTTCCTGACCTTTCCTTCATCACGTGCCAAAGATGGCAACTGGCAGTAGCCTGTTACCACCAAACCAGTGCCCAGCCCTTTCCACGGGATCCAGAAACAGTGGAAAAGGTCAGCAAAGAGGAGGCCACATATCTTCTTCTTGTGACAACAGCTGACTGCTTATAGTCTGTTTACTCAAACACATGCTTTGTACACTGCATGAGCAAAAGACTGATACTTCAGAGGAGACTGGTAAGCTTCAGCCTCGCCTGTTTAAAATGACATTTGCCAGCTGGAAGGAAAACACAAAGGTTTGGTTTAAAAACCTTTGCCTCCCCAGATGATTGCTGCACAGAAAACATTATCAGACTTTGAAATTCAAGCTAGGCAGCAGGAAAGTTCCTCACTCTCAAGGACAAGTTCAATATGGGATAGTCTTCAAGGCAAATAATTGGGAACCCTTTTGTCAAGGCTGGTTAAAAAACATCATGAAACAGCTTTTGTGACATTGCCGTAGGAAATAAACTTGTGCTGGCCAAGGGGTAGAATCACCTTCTGCTGTTGATAGTTTTATGAAGAAACACAGGTAGTCTAATATGTAATTGCCCATCTACTCAGTGGCATAGCACGCAATAAACAGATTTCAGCAGTACCTCAAAAACTCCCTGGCTATGAAACCATTTCTGGATACAACCTACTGCACTAGTTTAAGTCTATAAAATGTAGGATACTCAAGTGTACAAATTCTATGTACAACCAAGACTTAAGTTTTACTAGCACAGCTAAAGCAATAACCCCTTCTCAGTAAAGGCGGCATAAAACACCTGTCTTTCCCTCTTCCATAAGTACAGAACAAAGGAAGCACTATTTGTATACCACACATACATATAAAAATTGCTATGCAAGTATAACTTCATTAACATTAAACAAAGCAGTTAGTTTACAGAAGCCAAATGAAAATCATACTCAAACCCTAAAACTCTGCGATATACTAGAGAAAAACGTAATGAGGATGAGACCAACTAACTCTGTGCAACTCCTGGAGATTGTCGGTTCAGACACACACAGCATCGTTCCCTGTATTAATATATTTTGAAAGCTGGAGGGGTCTCGTGGAGGTAAGAGCCTACCAAAGGCCGTCTAGGATCTCCTGAGAAAGTAATTTCTTCCCTTTTAACAGAGCATCTAAGTTTATATACAGATATTACATGTAGGAAAAAAAAAACCTCCAAAATTTGCCTTGACTTAACCACCTGTAGGGGCAAGTTAATTTCAACTCATCTATACTAGGTCCTAAACTAGCCAACAAAATGAAATAAATTACCTTATACATCTCAGCCAACTCTATTTCCTATGTTTTTATTATAAACCTACATATTAATAGCCATATATGTGACCTAATCTCCTTTACATTGTCAGTGAATTATGAGAACAGAATTCCTCAGAACTAGGGCTGGAGAACATGCCTAATTATAGTCATTAAAAAAAAAGGAGGTAACAGACAACCTTTACATCTCATGAATTTCATTTAAAATATCCTCCCTACAATATTTATATTTGTTTCAACACGTATTTGCAGAGACAACTCAGAGAAGAGTGCTTCTAAACCACAGTTCCAAAGACCTAATGATTATAGGAGTCATCCTGTGAGAGGAACAGCCACTTACTCAGAAGATAATTACATGTTTATCTTTAACATAAATCTGCATTTAATTTTCTCTAACACTCAACAGCTATTAGTATAGTTAACATGGCTGCCACAATCTGCCCTCCATTCTCAGCAACCATCCTAAAACGGGGAAGGGAGGAAAGAAATCTGCACTAGCCAAATAAGATATAAAGGAGGAAAGGTATGCAGAGACTTCGAACATCCTTTATGAGCCAAAGAATCAAGAATTTATGCCTTACATACTGGAACAAAGTGAACAAGCAAAAAGCGTATTTATAGAAAAAAAAGCAATTTGATTTGCCAAGGAGTTCTGTGTTGGTTTTGCTATTATTGCAGATCCGTGGGTGTGTGAAGTTCATCTCTCTCTTCTGCAGCCTAGCATTTCCTTAGTCAGCAGTTGAGTCTCAGCCTCATGTTTGGATAATTATAACCTGATCTTTTGAGAGAATCTGGAAGATCAGAAATGGCTTATCAGTGCTCTGCTAAAAGAGCTATAATCAATTTATTTACAAGTCTTTTATCAAACAGATTTCACTTTTTATCACTAACACTATGTCCTGTTTTTACGTCCTGTATGTTCCACCACCAATCTTTACATTTCTCTTGCACTCTGTTACCATAACACTATCATCTATATCTGGAAAAAACAACAACAAAAAAGTCTTTCCCATATCCAACCCTTCCTTTGCCCATGTTAAATATTACCTAAAAGTTATTTCTTCCACCTCTGTATTTAAGATATGCTGAAGTAATATCATGGATGAAATTCACCAGTGGCACAGACCAGCGCAAAACCATTTCATTTAGTCTGGAGTGATGTAGACCCTACCAGAGTCTCCTAAAAGAACAGTGGAAAAAAAAAATGGCATAACTCTGAAACCAGAGTTTAAAATTAGAATCAGTTATAAGGGGTCCTTTAACATTTTTTTAGGCTTACATAAAACACATATTTGCTAGTATTTCTAGAAGAATAACTATCGCATGACAGGTTCCCAACGTGACTGGATATCAGAAACTGACTATAAGCATGGTAGTGTCTTGTTCCTGTGATAACTTCTGCACTTCTGTCCTACTCACTCCATGACAGCCGAGTGTATTCTGATCTCTTCATAATCAAAAGGTAAAGAAGAGTTACAAATTTTTGTTAGAAACTAACTTACTGGGATCCTTTCTTCAATATTAAGCTCTTCTTTCACTGGAGTTTCCAAAGAAG
>WAAD01000552.1:21023-42765 GCA_013389945.1 Fregata magnificens | reverse complement strand
CAAGCTTAATGATTCTATGATTCTATGATTCTATGGAGGCTTGCTGGTTTTTAGTGAAAGCTAAAATAAAATGTGGCTTTGGTAGGATTTCAAATGAATTGATGAGGGTACTGTTCCATTGGCATCATGAGGCCCCAAAGGCTGTCTCTGTTGAAATTGCTTACAGCATGGGAGGAGAGTTATTTTTCCAGCTGTCACACTCTAATTTTCTTGCTTATGAACTCAAAGATCCAATATTGTTATTCATCCATTGGTAGTGTACTGAAATCATGTTATTTAGTGTTTGTATTTTGGTTTTCACCTCCAGAAAGAGGCTATGTTTTGCAGTCTCAACAAGGAAGTAGAAAACAGCTATTATGAAGGAGAAATTGCATTCCTGTCTTGTCTGTCCTGGGAGATACTGCTTTTTTAATACTGAGAAAAAGGAAGAATAAGGATGCTATGACTCAGAATTGACCCACACTTAAATTCATCAGGGTAAACATCTGAAAATGTGTGGTACTTAGCATAGTGAATCTCCACCGCTCAATCACAGTTAATTTTTATAGTAGTAATAATGCAGCTGTTTAGTGATGTAGAAGGTGCTTGGTAAAATAAACAAAAATTCACAATTTAAATTCTGCTTTAGCAGAATTTTTCCCTCTTTGCTTAAAAATATGTTATTACTAATGACACATTTCTTCAAAACTGAGTATTACATATTCCTAGGACATTTTTTGGCTGTGAGATAAAAGCTTATAACTGTTAGCAACACAAAATCTACAGCTGAACTCCTTTATGCTTTTGCAGAACATTTGAGAGGGGGTTATTTTTGCCTGATGTAGCCTCTAAATTCTTACACTTTGGAAAAGTGGATATGAACAGTTCTGTTCATGGCTCTCTTGTGAGAGTTCAGGACTCATTATTTTAAATAACTGAGGGTAAGATGAGATCCTGTAATTTGAGAGAAAAGGGAAAGACTATCACTGAGCAGAGTAGTGATCGGAACCTACGTTTCATTTAGGCTCCGGGATACCCTTCCGCACCCCCGTCCTTTTTTTTTTTTTTTTTTAAAGGGTGCTGATTTGTCACATATATATAATGGCTGTAATCCCCACAACCAAACTTGTCAGTCATTCTCTACCATAATAATGTGCTGAGATTTTAAAAAGTCTGGTGATGAGTAGGATCTCATTTAAGCAACAAAGAAAACTCAGATAATTGTTTCAAGTGCAGAGCCCTGCTACACTGCGGACTATATCCAAGTCCTCCACATTGTCCAGGTTCAGTGACCTAGAAACAAGAACTCCAGTACTAACAGAGAGACTTGAAATGTCAGGAGTTTCAATATAGAGAATGCAAGGGAGTAATGGCATAGAGCTTTTCACATGTAGCTTGACACTTACATTTTTCTTCTTTAAAGGCTCTCCAGCAAAAACTTTTTTTTTGTTTTGGTTTGGTTTTTTTTTTTAATTCTCTCTAAGGAATCATCTAGTAAGTAGCAGCTTTATAAGGGAAAACTGAAAGAAGGAATTAAAGTACAGTAAATGGAGAGATTTGAGGTTTCTTATGCAATGATATACATTTCTTTGCTTTAAAGCCCCAGGCTTAGAGCTGGCCTTTATTCCTGGTAAGGATTGGAAGAGAAAGTTTATGAAAATGGCTGACCTGTGGTTCAGATTTCTTGACTCTACATATTTGCCTGCTGTAATAAAAAGGCTGATTCAACTCATGCTGGTGCATCCAAGCTAGCTTTCTGCTAACTAATATGAGTGCTGAAGTTAAACCAGCGCAAAGGTTAGCATGGCTTAGTGCTTAAGTGTTTGGTCAGGCTCGGTTTTGCAGTTCACGCTTTACTTCTTTGGTTTTGGTGATTACATGACTATTAATACCTGAGTTTACAAACTTGAATCTTGCTTTGTACTTCCGCCTGCTGCCAGGCATTTGTCTGTGGTAACAACATACCCCTAAACGGAGTCATGGTGGAGTAACCTTACACTCCTGACAACCACTGCCTGTACCTCCGTCAAAGCATTGGCCCTGTATTGCTCCTTCCACTACAATCCACCAGCAAAGATTTATTCCTTGCAAAGATCCACCACAGATAAATTTCTGAGGCTGTAATGCGTGCCACAGCCTTATGGGCTGCTCTTTATTCCAAGACATTTGGTCTTGCAGAGCTTTCTCCATCATGTCGGGATGATTTCTTGCTTTATCCAGAGAGGTGATGACATACAATCAGTGACCTCTGAAAAAGGACACAGTGAGATGTATTGTGCATACTCAGCATGTCCCCAAAAATAATTGTGGGCTCAAAGACAAGAAAGAAAAAGGAAAAGAAAGAAAATGAGCTATATGGCCTGAAGTCTTCTTTAAATTCTAACTGTTCTTACTGTGCTACACCGTTTTCCTCACATCGACAGATGAGAAGCTCTGTTTACCACAGAAACCATTCCCTGTGATGGCACAGAAGAGCTCTTATCACCCTGCAAACTATATCACACCGTCATCACATCACCAGTTACATCTATGCAGATCTGTGACAGTCACTCCAAAGCCTGAATGTTCCACACACCCTGTGCAACTGAGCCAGGCTGATGAAATGGACACACTTCACAGAGTAAGCACCAATGAACAGAAATTAAGGAAAAATGTTTGATTTTTATGGAATCACAGAATAGGAAAGGTTAGAAGGCACCTCTGGAGATCATCTAGTCCAACAGTTCTGCTCAAGCAGGGTGAGCTACAGCAGGTTGCTTAGGTCCATGTCTGGTCAGGATTTGAATATCTCCAAGGATGGACACTCTACAACCTCTCTGAACAACCTGTTCCACTGTTCAAACACAGTAATGTTTTTCCTATGTTTAAATGGCATATACTGTATTTCAATGGGTGCCCATTGCCTCTGGTCCTGTCAGTGAGCACCATTGAAAAGACTCTGGCTCCATCTTCTTTGCTCCTTCCATTTGGGTATTTATACACATTGATAAGATCACCCTGAGCCTTCTCTTCTCGAGGCTAAACAGTCCCAGCTCTCTCAGCCTTTCCTCATAGGAGAGAGGCTTGAGTCCCTTCATCTTCAGTGGCCCTTCACTGAACTCTCTCCAGTATGCCAATGTCTCTCTTGTACTGGGGAGACCAGAAATGGTCACAGGACTCCAGGTGTGACCTCACCAGTGCTGAGTAGAGGGGAAGGATCACCTCCCTCGACCTGCTGGCAACACTCCTCCTAATGCAGCCCAGGATACCGTTAGCCTTTGTTGCTGTATTGGTACATTGCTGGCTCATGTTCAACTTGATGTCCACCAGGACCCCTAGGACATTTTCCGCAAAGCTGCTTTCCAGCTGGTTGAGCCCCAGCCTGTGTTGGTGCCTGGGGTTATTCTTCCCTAGGTGCAGAACTCGGCACTTCCCTTTCCTGAACTTCATGAAGTTCCTGTCTGCTCATTTCTCCAGCTTGTTGAGGTCCCTCTGGACGGCAGCACAGACACCTGGTGTATCAACATCTCCTCTCATTTTTGTATTGTCTACAAATTTGCTGAGGGTGCACGTGATCCCGTCATCCAGACCGCTAATGAAGTTGTTAAACAGTATTGGTCACAGTATTTACCCATCTGGACTTTAAACCACCCCTTTCCTCCTTCCTTGGTAACCTGAAGTTTCTACTTCAAAGTGGTGGACTCCACAAAAGTTTTCAGATACGTATTTGGTGACATTTTTTCCATGGACAAGATTCATTGAAAGATTTTAGTTCAACCTTCAGAAAAGTCTTTTTGTCATGTTTGGGTTCTGAAGCTACTGGGGTTTTTTTGAAGCTGCTGAATTTTTTGTCATATTTTATAGCATTATCCATGGAGGCCTTATCTCCCTAAAATTATTAAAGATCATACGTAAGATGATAGCTGTGACCACTAAGCATTTACTTTTCACTTTTTCTGAAGAAAAGTTTTGACCCCTCCCTCCTTTTTGCCTATTTATTTTCCTTTTGTTACATTTCAAAGTTTGTGTGTAGATTGATGCTGCCTGAAAAGTGATTCACCAGATGAGGAGCAATGAATTTTTCTTTGCATTACACAAGTGAGACACAATTCAGATCACTTAAACAAAGAACCTTTATGCTCTGTATAACAAATGAGGAAAAGACATGTCTGAGGGCAGTAAAAACACACACATTAGCCAAAAATAAATGCCCTGGAGTGTGTAGTACCTGATGGTACTGTGCTATGTATATGACGTTTGTAAACATATTCTGACTAAACTAGGGGTGTTGATTCACTATTACATGGAAACGGTATATGAATGGAGATGAATTTCTGACCATTGAGGGAAAATGTCCAATACACTCTGTACTCATTCTGGTAAGAAGGAAGACTGAAGGAAACATTGAATTGAAGTATCCAGCTAGCTGAACTTTTGTAGGTTCTACACTTCAGCGGCAATCTGCTGCAGCATAAATTTTTCAGAGCAGCTGAGTTCTACTTATCAGGAGACACTAGCTAACAGGTGAGAAAAGTTACTTTTAGCTAGAAGCATAGAAAATAACTAGATGCTTAAAGAATCAGTGAGCCATGTACAGTGCCTATTTCTTGGACCCAAGCTAGGCCCTACTTGTTGCTACCATGGCATATGGGATTCATTTAATGCTTGCCATAGCAAGCTTTCCTCTGTCACAGGAACTACTCTGGGCTAACCTATGCAAGGTATATGAGATGTAGTGGTGAACTGGATTGCATGTTATTTTCAGGATAATACAATCAATAAACTCAGAGCTTGGGTAGGCAAAACATATCTTAAGTTCATTTAGCCATTTTCACCTGGAGTGATTTCAAAGATTACATACTTTACTCTCTTTATTTTAGTGCAACCCATGATGTGTCTAGTTTTTGACGAGTTTTAATATCCCCTTTTTGGAGTATAATCATGCCTCTTTCTCATGACATATCCACTCCTAGCACAGCATGTGAGCAGATTTCTAGCTGACCAAGTTGCTCAGTATCGAAGAAATTTTTTTTAAAATATCATTGCAGAAAAGCTGTATTTACCAGTGCATATTTCTGTTATTTCATGTGGGCACATTTCATGATGTGTCTCCCATGATGTGGAACTCTGCAGTGCCTGAAGTATCTGTGTGAAACTTTTGCTGCTACCAGTGGGATTCCCATTGTAGACTGAGCTTTTGCTATGCAGAGCTCACTTAAAATACCAAATGAAAAAGAGTGTATTAGTAATGTTTATGCGTGCCCAGGGCATAAACATTAAAGATGTACATGGATCATACTAGAAGTCCCTGAAAACTGGCTGTAACCCCAGGCCTTTGTCTAACTTAAGATCTTTTATAGCATGAGAGCTGAGCTAATAGGAATCCAAGGCCAAACCATGGGATAAATGAGGGCCACTTAGAAATAAACTGTGTGGATGGATGTGACTGAGTGTTTGTTAAGTGGGTGAATGTCTATAACAACAAACAATTGTCAGATATACAGGGACTGGCAAGAAGAAAGCAAGGTGCAATCAAAAGAAATTGAGACCACTGAGATATATCCAAGAGAGGCTTTCGGAGACAGATTTGTGGCTCAAAAGAGGCTATGGCTGTTAGCAAAGAAATCAGATTACAGGATAACATTTTTATTATAGAGCATCAGTGGAAATAGATGGAAGCAAGAGTTCTAATATTCATTTTGGTGCTGCCAGTGCAACCTTGTGTTCCCACTCTCCACCTTTGCTTGTGTTTCCACTTACTCACTGTCTAGACTAGTCTGAGCTCTGAGTCCCTGTATTTCTATGTGAAGTGCCTGCAACAGCTACATTCTGATTTCAGATGGTGGTCTTATGAGTTAGTGCAATATAAATTATTAATAATTCAATTAATATTGCATAACTAAATTCATACACTTCAGACACTGTTCTTCCTGTCTATAAGGCTTTCAAGTAATAGTATCCCCAGCTTACTGAGAAACAAATGGAAGCAAGGAGACAAGCTGGTTTGCTCAGTGTAGCATAAGAAATCAGCCAGTGAACTGGTTCCCAGCACTATCATGTGAGTGGCAAGTGGCACAGATGTGCTTTTCAGAAGGTACTGCTTCTTGTATGTTCCTTCCTTGACAAGGCTGCTTTAATTTTGAAACAGTCTAAAAAGAGCTAGAAAAGTTTCTTCTTTTTTTCTTTGTTGTTTTACTTTGTTGATTCTTAAATTAGTCATTACTTTCAGGTGGGAAATAGTATCTGTAGGACCAAATATCACCGAACCGTTGTCATAGACCATCTTCTGCTTTCACTACTATATTACAGATGATGATGATGGCTAGAGTGTTATGTGTTTTAAAGTATGATTTGAAAAGAAAGTTTGCAGTTTTTTACAATCATCTGAGAAAATGGATAGTATGAGGTACACAGTTACAGGAAAATAAAACAGCTCTTATGAGTTTTTTCCTTCCAGAATCTCTCATATTTTGGGTGTCAATTTCAGAACTAAAGGAAAATTATTGTAGATGATACAAGGTATTACTGTTAAACACCATATTTTTATCACCCCAAATTCCAAATGCTATTTGCAAACTGTTATGTCTGTTTGGTTCTTGTCATTGTAGAGACCAAGTAAGGAAGGCACTGAATAGTTTCAAGCCACTGGGGTTTACTAGATGCTTTCTTAAACTGTTATTTATGATGCATGTATGTTTTGCTGTTATCTATTGATGTGTATATAAATGGAATGTGGAAATGGAAAGTGCAAAGGAAGAAAGGTGAAGCATTCTCAGCTCACTAAGCACACTGGCAGGGAATGAGAGAAGGAATAAGAGTCAAGTATATATCAAAATCTCATATACAGTTTTCAGTGCTTGGGGATTTTTTTTTTAAAGTATTATATTGATTATGCAACAAAGGCAGTACGATTTTAAATACAATGAGAAGGACAGGATGTTAATTTTTCCCAGTGCTGTGGCCTTGGTCTTCAGAATGCTGTTAATTATTGAGGCAGGAATTACTCATAACTTTCAACTACAAAAGCAGGAGATTATGGATTTACTCAATATAAAATTCAATATAATACTCAATAGCAACTAATGATAGACTTTGTTCAATTAGCAAATTCAAGAAATGAAAGATATTTCAGGTGAACAATTTTCAGATTTTTCCGTGAGAAAGGATTTATAGAGCAAACAAGTAAAGTAGACATACAGAAGAAGACGGGGAATGTGTTTGTGCTACACAACCTGACATCAGGCAGTGAAAATCTCATAAAAACAACTACAGCTTAAAAATTGATGATATTTTCCCCATATGCAGTTTAAATAATGGCTCCTATAATTTTGGGGTTTTTTCAGAAAATGATTAGTCTTGACAGAGATTCCAGTCTTTGTACCAAAATGGTACAGAAAACTTAAAGACTGTGTGGGGGAAATCTTTCCTTGGTTTCCAGTTCTTCCTTCTACTTTTATACACTTTTGGCTGATAGAAGATATTCTGTTTCCACTTTCTTCAACTTATGACATGACAGAAGGGCACTTTGCTGGTGATGAAGTAAGGAAGGTTATTTGTAAGGGTGAAAGTGCTTGCAGACCTGACAATGTTTGTCAACTGTCAAATCAGGAATGATTTGCAAAAGTGTCAATGATACACTACTATTGGAAAGTAAGCTTCCTCTGAATAAAAAGGTCTGGAAGCAGATGGTGAAATTGTCACTGAACAGGCAAGAAAATTCTTCCTGAAAGCTACTGGATTTTCTGTTGTTATTGGTGGTAGTTTTTTTAATACACCCTATAAGGAAATCTCGCGTGTTGTTTCAATAGCATCAGTTCTGGGTCGTCTTTCTCTTTCCCAAAAGAAATCCAGAGGCAAAGCTTTTGTATGAAGATAGTCCACTAAAGCACTGTCATCATCTTATGTCAAATACATCCTCCAGATATATTTTGATACCTTCTAGAAATTAGTTGAGGTTGGAGAAAGAGTTTACAGTACTTGATACTTATTATTTGTAAAAAGTGACATTTATATTGTAGTTCTTGCTCTATCTGTATTTTTCTCAGAATAAAAATTAGGTCATGGTGAAGAAAAGGAATCCAAACTACTGTTAACCACAGAGATATACGTGGGGTGGGACTTATCAAAATGAGGGAAACAATGCCATTCAGTATTTGCCTGTGTCACTGCAGCCATTAAATCCTATGTTTCAAGCTAACAGTGAGTTAGGAATTACAGAGTTTGTTGTAGTGAGCTGCTGAACTTCCAGAAGACTCAAGCCTCTAGCCCTTTCAGTAGTCCAGACTGCTGGAAATGCAAAGATTTTGCCTTTGCTGAGGATGAACAAAAGTGTCTAAAGTGGTTCCTAGTAACTAAGAAATTGCTTTTGCAGTTAAAGGAGCATGCAGAGTCTTTTATATTCTTTGGATCAGGAACCCACAACTGATAATGAAGACACATCCTCTAGTCAGTCTAAAAAGTGGGCCAAACGCTTTCCTGGTGAGACTCCTGACTGCAGGTGAAACTCCTGGTGAAACTTCTGGATGCACTTCTGGCAGACCACTATTGACTAAGTCTGAAGCTGAGGGCAAGGTCGTCCCTGCTTGGGGGAAGCAGGTGAGCAGCCACAGAGACCAGTTGCTTTGAGGTACCAGTCCAAGTAGGAAGCGGAGCTGGTGCTGAGCTGAGCTGAGCTGAGCTGAGAGGAGGGGCCCAGTTTAACTTCCCAGATAAGACACAGCAGCAGTAGGAGCAGAGCTACCTGCGGGTTGTTTTCGTCGTCTAATTTTGCCAAATGGAACTAACTTGCCTCAAGCACAGCAGGAAGGCAGCCTAATTGTATCAAGACTATAAATAGACTGGAACTGAGGAGGATATTCTAAATGTTGAGTGATGGATGTAGTCTAATAATCAGAGTATGCTGGTAATTCAACACAACGTAATACAGATGGTGATGCCACAATTTGTGTTTAATAATTGTCTTCAAATTACTTTAAAGTTACCCTATCTTATTACAGCCTTATTTCTTCAAGTAATGAGTTCTACAAGATACTCTCAAAAGTAAGATGCCTTTACGAGTCTACCTCCTTTTTATGCAGTATATGTACTTCATGATGTAGTGTATTTGCTGAGTTGCATCAAGCCCAATAGCTATCTTTGTGCATATCCCTTAAGGGATCAAGGACTACTTGTCCATGGAAATTCTGCTTAAAAAACAAATGACAGTTACCTTTTGAATTTGAAGATTTTTTTGTAATTGATCATCTTTGTTAAAGCGGTAGTCCTCTCCTGCAGTGTAATAGAAACCCTCACGCATATAGCGCTGCCCTGTGCCTAAATAACCATCTGCCTCCCAGTCACGTTAGGTAGGCATGAAGATTCTGAATGCATCTGCACCATCACAGAAAGGTTGGAGAAAAAAACATCAGGCGTGGATTGCCCACTATCCTCTGTGCATCTAAAAGCATAAATAGTTGTTCTGCTAACAAAACATTAACAGTGTATTGCCAGAAGTGTGTCTGCTGTGTTCACTTAGTAGGACAATATATTGCAATCCACGAAGTAGAGCAGCAGAGCTATGATAATCCATATTAATTGTTCATAAAAAACTTATTTAATTTTTATTTAACCCTTCCCCTTTGCTCACCTTCATGTTTGTCAGTGACCCTAACTATAACGAGGCTTAAAATCCCAGATTTGTTTGGAGGTTGTTTTTTTTACACTCTAATCACTTGATTGGATTGAACACCAAATGGTCAGCTTCTATCCTCGAATGTATGACTAGCTCCCATGGGTGCACCTGAGGGTGCTTCGTTTCAATGGGTGTTATGTATACTTTGAAGGCTGAATGTAATTCACTTGCATAATGTTGGATCACTGTAAGCCTTACTTGAGTACTTACTTGAGTTTAGATCCTATTCTTGTTCATTGATAAAGATTGTAATTATGTTGACCAAAACAAAAGATTTTTTCTGAAGGGGATTTATCTAGCAGAACCCCTCCGACTCTTCCTGAAACACCAGCCCTGGTGAAGGCTGGTAGAACAACTGCATCACAGTAATTTTCCCATGGAAATATACTGTCAGTTTCTATCCACACAATGGAACAGTCAAATACTGCAGAAGGAAAGTGTTACCTTGCCAGCAAAAGCAGAGCAAATCTATGGTTTGTCAGACTGTAAGCCTGGCAGCAATTAAAGACAAACTGGGATGGATAAGGAGTATTACATGATTGCATCAAATAAATCTGACTACCAAAATAGTTTTCAGCACTTCCCCTTCCCAAATAAACAGGGAGCCTGAAACAATATCTCAGGGAAAATAGTCAGAGCATCCAGCTTCATTAAAATGCAGTCAAATTAGGGGGAATAGCAAAGGATGAATGTAAATATCCAGTGCAAACATCTAATTTGCAATTCTGAACATTTTGGTTATACACTGTAATGAAACAGACAGCACATTATGTCTGATTTATTTTAAGTTTTATAGAACAGAAAAAGGAAAGAGACTGGACAAATGTTATGTAAAATGAATGGGAAAAATCAGCTGAATAGTATTAAACATAAATTTTCTTTAAGTGTACTTTTAAAGATGTCCTTTCTATGCTTAAAATAAGAGAGAAAATAGTTTTCAAAATAACAGAAATTTTAGTCATAAAGAGCACAGACCTATTCTTCAGAAAATGATTTATCCAATTTAGAAATGCCCTCACCTAAAGAGACTGTCCTTTCTTGCAGGAGAACTAGATTGACCTAATAAGAGTCTTTAAAGATTGTTCATGAATCTTGGCACCTGACTGAAACACTGAGCACAAGCTCTTATGCACCAAGCTACTCCAGCCATGGATTTTAAATTTATTTGACGTACAACTCCCTCACCAACAGAATGTAAAAGAGAAACAACCAGAGCACAAGCTGTGTTCAATCCTTTAGCTTTTTGCTGAGAAAAACAGACCCTTGGTTTGCTATTTATTTTCATCTGTGCAAATTTAAAACCTGCAGTGTGGCCAAGGGAGGCCAAGAAAGACAGATGGAAGACTGTGGATTAAAGAAGTCTTGATAATGCAGCTTGCTTATTCACTTTCTTTTACATGTTATAGGAGAAACACTGCACTTCCTTCATACACTTCAAATAGTTGATTCTGTTTGCTGCCTCACCCCAAAACCCTGATTCATGTCTTCCCTGTGTCAGGACTGAAGGTTAAAGCTACCAAGGTCTATATTTATCACCTTAGGGAATATCTACTGTTACAAACTAGTAGTTATTAACATCACACCATAACCCGTCTGCTTTAAGGAAGGTATGTTCTCCTCCGCAAAAACACATGCAAGGAGGGAGATACGTTTGTAGGCACGTACCCCGCTTTCCAGAGTAAAACTCCATTAGTCGTACGTGAACATTGCTCTTTTTGCTGGTTTGGCTGTCCTGTCATTACATATCATCAGTGTTGGTCTGACGTTATTATGGACTTCCAACCTAGGCCTGCATAGCTGAGCTTGTGTGTATGCTTGTTTTCTGTGGTGTATGTTGGAAGCTGTTCATAGTTGAGGCAGCGTCTCTGGCAGATGACATTTATTCTTTATAGCCCTTCACATGTGATAGAATCACAGCATATTTAAATGCTTTTAGCCTAATGATTTCAATATGGAAGAGCAAAGAGCACTTTCTCAATATGAAAGTTGAGAATCCTGAAGGGAAGCTTGGAGACAAAGAAATCCTTATGCGTTAGCGATGATTTAGATTTAGCTTACTGCTCAAGCCATAGTTTTACTTAACATTCATGGTGTACTGCTATCTTCCATGCCAGTCATTAGCTAAAGCTTTGTATTCTGGCCTATTAGGTATTCAGTGAAGCCCCCTAACTCACCAGCAGTTGTTGCAAAGCATGACCAGGGACCACTGACTAGAGGCATTGCTCAGCCAGGTGTGAGTTGCCTGTGTTGCCAACTTAGAGGTTGACAGAGCAAGTTAGAAAAGAGCAAACAGATGCAGTGTGAGAAGACTGAAAAGAAGAGGTAGGCAGTGCAACCTAGTAAAAGCAAGTAAAGGCAAAGCAAGAGAGATGCTGAAAATTATCCAGTTAAAGATGAAGCACGATCTATTTTTATAGGGACGGGAATGAATGAAAACCAGGATGAGGGAAAAATGTTAATAAGAAGTGCATTAAAGAGAAGGGTAACTTGAGAAGGTTACTTGACTATAGAGTGTATCAAGCAGTATCCCACTCCAGTTTCTCTAAACTGCAGAAACATGTGGTCAGTGAGGCATTCAAATTTTGCAACCCATGACTGCACAATTGTTGGCATCACTCCTCCCCTTACAGTGGCTTTGCAGAAAGCCCTATAATATTATGTGAAGCCTTCTAATGTCTGTGTTTCACAAGGAAAAAGCCTGTGGAGATGTTGAGAGTGAATGAGAAGGATAAGCTAAGGGATGATTTTTGACCATGTATTTGAGACATACAAAAAGTAATTTTCACCTACTGCTTCCTGTAACCAAGTTAAAGGGGAAACTGCAGTTGGTGAAAAAGAGATCACCAGTAAAAATAAAATCACTGACTTCTAGTGGTCTTGATTTCAGTTTGGCTTAATGATTGTTACTTAGATGTCTCAAATCAGCCTTCTGGAGTGACTGTTAATTTACATTTTGCTGCTTAAGATCTTTTCCTTTTATTAGCCATAGTTTTGAAGGCATTCATTTAGCAAAAAGAGATCCCTGATTCACTAAGATACTTAAGCATTTAACATAGCCCCATGTTCAGAAATTCTGTATGTTCCTTTTTAGCTATCATTGTTTTGGTAAAAAAAAGCTGCTGGCATCATATGTCTGCATGCACAGGAGCAAAACTATCTTTGCAAGGCTGACCAATTCAGTACTTCCAGGCTAGTTATACATCTGTTTGATCGATATCTATCTTTCATAATCCAATTAAGTTTTCTAGAAGTAGACTCCATAGCCTCCATTAATTGTTATATTTTGCAGCTTTTGAATGAAAATCTAATATCTTCATTAGAGTTTTCAGTCACTGGCTGATTTTTTTCCCATTTTCTCTTAATTTTTCTTCAATTCTAACACAATTTCAATGTCTCACAGCAATTTGCTTCATTTATGGCAGAGTTTATTTTAAATAATCTTGTGATATAGGGAGATGAAGATGAGTGTGAAAGATAAAAGTGATTACAACATAATCTCCACTATTTGCCTAACTTACCTAGTGCTTGTTTCTGATGCAGTTCAAGATGGTGGTTCCTGTTCACATGTTGGGCAATAGTATTAGTTATTTTGTCAGTGGTAAACTGTAACTCAGGTCTCCACTGAAGCTAGAAAAGCAGCAAACATGAGATTTTGCACTCATGACAATTTATTTCACAAGCCTGAAGTTCGAACTATATACATTAGATAAAGCATCCTGCTGTCAGTGAATTTTAAGCAAAATTGCTAATATTATTTCTCGGCTTAAATTCTAACTTGCTTCTTTTTCTCAAAAGGCCAGTGCTGCCAGCTATAACAAATTTTTAAGTTTTGTGTTGAAAATTTCAACTATCAGCAGACTGGTCTGAAAAGAGTCACACAACTTTTTTTCAGTGTGTAAGTGAGGTTGTTAAATTAAGATAAATAGCAGGACTGTGTTATACAGCCTGCAGTGAGGCCATGAGGCACTGGTGATAAAATGGAGATGAGTTAATTGCAATACATTACTGAAATTGTTCTATACATAACTGTAAAAGCATCACTAAAACAGGCTTTTCCTGTAAGAGATGCTTTTGTTATGATTACAGATGAGATCTTAAAGTAGCAGTTCATGTCACTGTAATTGCATTAGTGTCAGTGTTTTCAGAAAAATGATTTGCAGTACAGTTCATTTGTAGTAAAAGAAATTGATGTGGCCTGTGGCTTATTTGGTAAATTATTATAGGATGGAGGAGACTGGTGGAGGGAAATAGGGGGAAGCAGAAAGAACTTGGTATCTATTAAAGTCTTATGTGCTATTGAATTAATCTTAATGCACAGTATAAGACAACTGAACCCATTTATCTAAATTTGCATAGCTGAGCAGAAATATCAGGTACAGACAAAGCATAATGATTTCACCAAATCATTATCAATCATAGACAAAGGTAGACTGTATGAGGTCAGAATATATTACTCCATTTTCACAAAGACATCAGACATCTTCCTTTTCCAATACATGTGGTAGCCTCCCTCAGCTTGGCTCCTGTGACCGGCAGGTCCCTGCTGAGTGACAACCTCCCTCCCTCTCACCTGGTGTCCTGGGGCAGGAGAGAGCTCCGAGCCCTGTGCATGGTCCCTGCTGGGCATGGAACAACAAGGGCACGAGGGTCTGCCATGCACCTACAAATTGCATGGAATTGAGAAGTGAGGAAAAGGACAGAAAACACCCTGCACAACTGGAAAAACTCTCTTCCTTCTTCTCCCTTAACCCTAGCAGTATGCTGAATTAGCTATATCAGCTGCAGAATCTCTACTACAACATAGTGATTCTCCACAAATTTTCTATGTGAAGTCTGTGGCTTTCTGAAGGGTCACCACAGCAGGAAGGCTTTGGACAACTTGTTGTTGTTGGCTGCTTTTTATATGTTGCTTTTAAAATGTCAAGGGAAAGAAAGCTAATTTTAAGAATACTGATGTGATTCCCAGAAAACTCCTCAATAGTAGATTTGGAATGTGTTGATTGTAGCAGAAACATATGCATATAACAAGCTGAACTAAAACTTCAGAGCAAATATTTTGCTGCTTGAAATATTGAACCAGGTTCAGTAGAGGACTCATGTTTATCTTTCATCATCCTAAACCAACAAAGTTGATTTCTGTTCCAGAAATGGTTACAGACATATGATGTTCAAGTTGCCCTCTTGCAGGGTTTTCCTTTGGATCTTTGTGGCAATGTGTTGAAAGTGTGCTAATGTCTTTATTGCACATCCTGCAAGTGAGATCCCAGCAATTATGGAACACAGGGCCAGCCTTGACACACGTAGAGTCCCAAGGGAAAAAGACATTTACCCCATCGTTAAATAAGAAATGAAGGTTAAAAATAATCTTCAGTTTTCTCCCTTGACACAAAGAGATCATTAATTTCTCACTGCAGTTAGAATAAATGCATACAGACTTTTTTTCTTTTTTTTTTTTTTCCCAAGCAGATTACCTGAAAGGCCCTCCACAAAGGTTGCATAAATCATTCATGTTGTAACTAGGGCCTGAAAGATTTAATACAGCAGGAAGAATGTTGTAGATTTGGTTACAAAGAAAATTAATTTTGCAAGATATTAAGCCTGTCTGGGCAAACAGTTGTCTCTTGTGTATTTTGGATCAAATTCACCTTTGATGTAAGTACACACATCTCACTTCAGTCAACAGAGATTGAAACTGAATTTGACTCACTACGTTTAGATCCAGATGCCAGTCATTTGTACATTTAGTCACAAAAGAAAACCTGTGATTGAAGACTGAAGATAGCTTTTCAGTCTTTTGATTACTGTTAATTGCAAAGCTGTGTTTGTTTTGGAAACTGGAGTTAGCGGTAACAAACCTCTCCATGTTTTCCAATTACCAGTGAATTGATATCTAAGGTTTTTTAAACTTTTCATGTTGCGCTTAGATTCAAATCATTCTATGAAACACTTTTAAAAAGCAGTGAAATGGATAACTAGTACAACAGAAGAAATATTAGCTGTTTAACATAGTTGAAGCTATAGCCTGAAGCCATCACGACTAATTACTGAATATGAATTTCATGTTTAGTTTCAAGCTTAAAGAAACTGAAATATGCCTGAAATCAAGAAATGGTAGAACTTTGCCCTCCTTGTGCATTGGAATCTATGACAATTAGTGTTTTAGGAATAAAAAGTTGGATCACCTATGGTTAAATATGTATGCAATAAATATGCAAAACCCCCAAAATTTCGTGACATTCACAAGCATACTGTGTGCTGCCATGTAGGTAATGATCTGGCAATGATTTCGTACTAGGAAAGCCCTTCTCAGGCTTTTAACTAAACATTTGTTGGTGGGAATGAGGTCAGTGATAGATATTTCTAAATTTGGAGATGCTACATGCCTTGAAGACTTTATTCTAAATATACTTATGTCATCACCTTCCATGCCACTCGTACATGTACTGTTGTGTTTTACAGTACTTCAAAACCTCAGGACCATAGATACTTACCTAAAATAGTGCTTCTCAAGCTGTGGATTATAGTCTTGGAAAAGTTGTGGAGACTTCAGTGAAGGTCATGTTGGTCTAAGCCTTAAGAAAAGTCCTTTTAGACATAAAATTAATTAACTTTTATGTTGACTTATTGCTAACAGCAGTTGAGCTCCTCCAAGGACAATAATAAAAGGCTACAGTATTGGCTGCAAATGCTTGAGATATAGCTAGGGATTGGATAGCTACCTTTAATTTCTGACAACTCAACTCTGTAATGTAGAGTTGTGTGTGTATCAACACCTGCAGATAGTAATCACAGCCTTGATCTTCCTCCTCTCTGTGCCATAAACACCCCATATAAAATTTAACCACAAATTCTCAGCCTGTTGAAGCTGACAAGATACTCTCCCTGAAGACACAATCAACCAATTATATTAAACAGCAACAGCTCTTACAGAGGTATGCAAAATGTGCCTTCTGAATATTGACAAAATATTTCAGGGTGAAACAACATACTTTGTATTAACAAGCCCAGCCAGTCAAAATTTTTANAGTTTGGGGGGGGGTATCCTTTTTTTTTTTTTTAATAATGTGTGGGTTTTTTTCTAAGGGAATAAATCCCTAAGTGTCTAAATACTAATAAAATCCCATTCAGTCATGGCAAAGCTAAACATGTATGGGTAGGGTCGTTCTTCTCCAAATCTGTGTCATTCGCTTCTTTCATGGTTTGATTTTTGCATTCATTTCCATTAAGGAGAATCAGGTAGACTATGCTTAATTTTAAGACTCAGGCATCCTGGTATCTGAGGCTTGTACTGAACATTGGTAGGTTTATATCTGCACAGAGAAGGGTTAAGTTACAAAACCTAAGTATTTAAAAATCTGCAAGTTACTGGATGTAAGTACAGTGTAACTACAGATAAAACTTAAAGTGATAAATGTTAGATGAATGATAGCAGAGTTGATTTATAATTATGGAGTGAGGGCATGTACATTTAATCATATCTTGCCTTTGAAAAGGTTCAGATCAAACAAAAATTGATCATACTACTGGGGGAATTGTTCTTTCTCCATTGTTGCAGTAAGAGAGAAGTTAAATTTATGGGTAATAATAAGAGAGAAATCTGCATGAAGCTTGCTTTAAAGTATACCACGGAACACACAGTTTGTTATTAAAAAACCCATAGCTGATCTTATTTTTCTACGACACTGACAGGTGGAAAATACTTCACAAAAACATAAATGAGATTCCAGATTACCATTCAAAAGTATGCTCTGACTCAGTTTGGAAAGCTCACAACAGTGGCAAGAGGTAACCAGCATTAGGTAACTTTATGGTTTGCAGCTGAGAAAGGAATGAGGCATTTAGGAATGAGAATCACTTCCAAAGGCAGCTGCCAAAGAGAGGGTGGAAGTAGGTTTCACGGTTGTGATGTTCACTGTCCTCTGCAGCACAGAATTATTCCCATTGAAGTAATAGCTACGGAGTGGATGGGAACCTGTGACCCAGGATTTCCTGAGGAAAGGTTTAAAAGAAAATACAGGACTTGTTTGCTTTGCTTTCTAGAGATGAGCTCCACCTCACCTTAGCAGAAAGATATTCTGGAGAATGCTTTGCTTTTGTGCTTTGAGCCAGAAGATTTTTCCCCTGGAAGATCCCTCTGGCACATTTAGTGATTTGGCTGTTTTTCAGGTATTGGAAACAGGGCATTTTGTAAGTAAGTCATGCATATTTGTATAGGGCCGCCATTCGGTTTAGCCCAGGCCACTCATAAGTAGCACGTATTCTGTAGTAACAGAACTAACCCTTTCTCAAGCTGTTGTCACAGGGAAAGTCTGCTTGATGGTAGTCTCCAAAAATGCTAGTACTGGATCCTTCCCTTGTTTTGGTGTCTTCAGCTAAAATGTTAATATTACAATATGTGCTTTGTGGTAAAAACTTCAAGACATCATCAAAAAGATAAACTGAGAACAAATTGTTCTTGTTGCAAATGTTACATTACAGAATAACAACTCTGTTGGGCATACCTCTTTGTAAAATATCCTCTTTTCCTCTTTGTTTCTCTATACTTTCCCACAACATTTGAATGGCTTTTACAGTTGAAGTCTGAGACACTAATGAGGAAGCTGCAGGGGAAGTGGAGTAATAACAATCTGAATGAAATATTCAGAAACTTTTTGTGATAGTTTTAAAATCCTGTGACGTCCTTTCATTTTTCATTCTGTGTTGTGGTTATTTAACTCTTGCAATTTTTTTCCCCTGTAAAAAATAGTTTTCATATCTTTTATCTAGCTAGCTGTCTGCATATGAATGAAATGTAACTAGCCAGATGACCTAGATCCTGTTAACATTGCCATACAGAAGGCGGCAATAGCCACGTTCTTCTGTAAGTTGAGAGAGAGACATTTAGAGCAAAGAGCAGCTCTGCTCTGAGCCTGTAGTTTCCAGGTTTTAAACTTACTGAAGTCCTATGGCCGTGGAGTTGTTAGACGTATCTTAACTTTTTAGTTTGTATGATATAAACTTAAGAAATCCAAGTTTATATCACAGAATCCAGCTATCTGTGCAGAAAGGAAAGTCTAAAATGAAGAATACTGTGAACTATTTTCCAAAGCATCATAGCTCTTATTTTACATACCCTTAATTTGGACAATAAACTTGTCCAGCAGCATTCAGTAAACTCACTAAATTGTAATTTAGCAAAAAGAAGGACATAAAATTCCGGAGTCTTGATGAAGTGACTTCAGAAGAGGATAACCCAGAGACGAGCATTTTTCATAAGCAGAGCTTGTGGTTCTGAGGCTTACAGTGCAATTTTCATAGATGCAAGTTTCTGATTCTTCTTTACCTTGAGCCTTTTGCAGGCATGGACAAACATAAAATACTGACACTTGGGACAATCAATGGGGAACTCTTGTGAGGGAGCATTTAGACTTCTTCCTTTTGCTGAAGGACCTAGATTTCAGAGGTTGATCTGAAATGTTTGCTTTAAAAAAAATACTTCACCTAAAGCCACGGTGCAGAATTATCCACAAAGTTCTACTCAGATTTTGGCTTCTGTCTTTTTGGTAGAATCATTGGTGTCTGAATTTAATCCTGTACATTTCTTTTGCTAGGAGGTCTTTGACAATTATAACACGCAGATGAGTAATTAGAGAATAATAGGAGTTTTGCAAGACGTTGCATAGTACAGATGCTTAATGTAGTTCAGTCATTAGTTCTCTGGCAATACCTTTCAAGCATGAACGTAGAGAGTAGATCTGCATCAGATTTGTTGAAGTAACAAGAAGTTTCCAAGGACTGGACCACTATGGAGTCTGTAAACCATTGGCTAGATCCCGAAACAAGCTCTTACAAAGAAAACTATCCCATAACATACTGACTTACCAACCTGACTGGCAGAAAGATCGTGGCAGGGCTGCTGCCAGGACTCCTGGCTGTGCCCAAGCAATGTCTCAGGGGGAAGACTGCCATAGAAGCTTGGGCTACCTTCATCAGCCTCGTCCCCACAACCAGCTTCCAATGTCTCCAAGGGCCACAGGAGCAGACAAAAGCTGACGCAGTTATCCTCCTCCCTCAGATGTCTTTACTTTACTATCGCTGTTGGTTTGGGGCTGCTGATCTGAGGTGCCAGTTCTACACAAAAGTCTGTGCTTTTGGAGCTGCAACCTTCCCATACTCTGAATAAGTCCTTGTGTTTTCTCTGTGCATAATTAAGAAGTGCCAACAGCACTTTAAATCCTCAGAGATGGAGTGTTTCTATATCTTTTTCTTTTTTTCCTTTTGAAAAGGTGTAAAATTACTGAGGAAACTTAAAAGAGAAAAGGAAGAGATGAGCATTCCTACTTGTGTTGTGGTGCAGTCCTTTGGGTTGCTAAGAAATCAGACTTCCCTCCACAGCAGCAGCCACGCTGGCTCGACTTGTCACTCCCGTCTGCAGACTTTTCAAGCAGATGTGGCTGATTTGAGCCTCATTCGTGCTGTGAATCTGTGATTTTCAGCAGGTTGGATAAAATGAACGACTACACTAATTTTTAGTTGTAATTTGTCCTGTTGCATATCCTCTCCTGGAGATGAAGTAGCAGATATATTAGCACTGTTAACTCCACTTTATTACATATGAGCGTTGCCTGGAGAGACCCAAGGAAGCTCCATTAGGGAGCACTAAATTCAACAACCGAAGCCTGATACATACTAGCATTTCCAGCATTGAGATAACATCAAAGGCATTCAGGGCCAAATTCATCTCTGCATTTCACTGACACTACACCACTGATTTCAGTGGCTTTGCCTGTCAGAAACTAAAAGAAACTAAAGTTTGGCCAAATGCAATCCTCACCTAATGTTATTTCAAAAGATGAAACTAAAATTTGGATACTCCTGAATTTCCCTCTGAAATTCGCTTAAGTCATCTCTACTACAATGTTTATTTCCTACTCTACTGTCTGGCTAAAAATAGTGCAAAATGTCATTAATTGCTTGTACAACTTTTTTTTAAATTCTTTTTAGTTATAAAGTCATAACTTTGTCTTATTTGACAACTTATTGACTAAAGTCATCATCACATACTTGGTGTGAAGTGTCTCATTTATGGAATATAGACTAAACTGTTCTTAGAGTAAATAATGAACCTCTGTGCTGGTAAACCTACCTTGCCATAACAACGTTACTTATTCTGAATTGTTCTGGATATGGGAAACATAGCAGAGTTTAACAACAGCAATAGTAATAAACTAAGTGTACTTATTCATTTTTTCTCCAAGCTGGTAATGAACAGCTTTTGCCCTAACCAGAATCCCACTGTGCTGCAGTCAGTATGGTTGTATAGACTGTATCTGTTGTATGCAGCCACCACAGCAACCTTATTCCACTCTTACCAGTTAGCAAAGCTAGCTAGACCTCTGTGTTAAAAGAGCAATCAGAAGTATCCCTGTATGACTCTGAAGTGAGTCTTTCCTCACTGTTCCTTTTAGTTTAGCAGGAATTATTCTGCTGGGTGAAAACAGGAGCCATTTTGTTATCACGTCTCTCTCATGGAAGCAGAGGTATTTTTCCATGTTTTAGATATGGTTGCTTTTGTTGAGTTACTTTCTTTCCTTTAATCCTCTTTTCCAAGTCTTACTAAGAAATAATATTTTTCTTTAAACAAAGAATTTCCAGTGTAAATCAGTCACAGACTAAAAGACAGTATATTAAAATTCACATGACCTATTATTTTTAATTGAATCTTAAATTATCATTCCCTAAGAAGTCAACAGTGAAAAATAATGGGGCAGACATCTTCATTTAGACTCTAAGATTTTCTAAACAATCTTTTAATAAATTAGTCTTTAATGAGTCTGTGACACTCTTTAATAAGTCACTGACTGCACTGAGTACAGGATTATTCCTTAAGTTTTTATAATCTTTCTTAATATTGCTGGGCAACTGAGAATAAAGTTGTCAGATAAAAAACTATTTACAGAAACCCTTAGGAAAACAATTAAATTTAAAGTAAGAGTTTAAAATGTTCCAGCACATTTTTTTTTCTGTTTTTTTCTTTTCTGATCAGAGAAAACAGTGTCAGATTTTAGTCATACATTTGGTAAGACATTCTTGGTGGTGGCCTTAATTTATTTTTTTAAAAAAATTAACCAATCA
>WAAD01000549.1:8306-30874 GCA_013389945.1 Fregata magnificens | reverse complement strand
TTACTCTGAACTTGAATAACTTTACCATTTTACCCTGCTGCATCTCACTGTTAAGAAAGAAGGGAAGGGGAGAAACAACTCTGAATTTCCCTTTTTTTATTTGTTTTTCTAAGCTTGTCATGGCTTTGAAAATTCCTTGTGGAAACCATTTTCTCAGGAAAGAATCCACCCAGTGCATTGTGTCTGCATGCCGTGGAAAAGGAGGTGGTTTGTTGCAGCAGCAACTCTTGCTTTAGTAATACACCTTTCATATTTACAACAAACAAACAAACAAAGACAATACACAGAGAAGGAAGAGTGCTATTTCCTGGAAGAAAGCACAAGAAATTCTGATAATGCAGTCAGTTACTATATTTTAAAAGCAACACATTGCTAGTAGCTTTTGTGACCTGTCTTGTGAGCTTTTCTTTGTTTGCTGTTAAGTGTACTTGGTAATATTGTGTACAATGGCTCATTTCCTTTCCAAAGGATACTGTATGTCCAAATCTTTAACTTTTTTTTGCATTTGTTGCATATGTAATATTGGTCATTGTTTCCATAGTGAGTGATACCCATCCAGATATATGAAGATTAAAATTTTGAAGTCTCTCGGAATTTCTTGCATGTTATTATATAGCGTGGTTCATTAAATTGGTCACTAACTGTATCTGTTCACAGAATCTAAACCCATGTTCAGCATAGATTGAGTAGCAAATTTTGTGTGTGCTTTCAATTGTCAAAAATCTTGTGGAGTATTACAAACTCAACTTTTGAAAATATATTTGACTAATGAATCTCTCTTTTGTTTTTCGTCCTACAGGTTCGATCTGTGGATGAAATGAATCATGAGTTTCAAGCTCTTGCCCTAGAATCTCGGGGAATGGGAGAGGTAATTATTGAGGGCTGAAAATCCAGTTGGTGGTTTGGAAATGTTGATACAGTTTAAGAAGTCTGAAATAATACGACATGAAGCAAAGAGCTTCTCTTAAGACCAAATTGATTTTTCAGGCAACTGAAGATTTCTGTTCTAAGGTGAAGATAAACTAAGTACTTTGCAAGAACACTGGGATGGTTGTTAGCTGGATCTGCTGTGTAACTATGTCAGTCGTATTAGATGACTGATACTCTTGGGGAAGTGACAGGGTAATTTGTTTGAAAGTTAGTGCAATTCTGTGACTGAGGCATGTTTTCAGTGTCACTGTATCTAAGTGAAAAAATTACTTGCTACCTCTGAGGAGTTAAGGAGACTGGGATCTGAAAAAGGTGTGGCTCCAGAAAAAATGAAACTGGCATACCCTAGCAGAAATGTGTGGTAACTTACTATTTTTTTTTTTACTGGTAATTGCTCCTTAAAAGATTTTAACTAGAGTGAAGAGTGCTATTGTGTAATTTAGCCAGAGGGAAGAAGGACTTTTTTGATTGGTTTGTTTGGGTTTTTTTTAAGTCAGTGTACTTTTGAGGGCGGAAAAAAAATTAAGATCATGGAGGATGACTTAGCTCCTTCAAAAGCAGTTCTCTGAACTGTTTAGAAAGTAATCAACATGCATTAGGGTTACTTGCCCTGACAGGACATGATAGTGAAATAAATTCATGTTGAACTAAGATTTCAAATACTGATCCTTTTGTCTTGCTGGATATTTACCTAATTCAGTTGATAATTGAACCTGTGACAATATTTCAGCTTAGCTTTCTTAGGACAGTGATCTCTATGGAAACCATAACATTGATGAAAAACAAATGCCATGTTCTAGTTGTTGAATGTTTCTGGGCTGACACAAGGCTGTTCTTGATTTTTTTACTTTAATGAAGCATTTAACCAATCAGTTGGCTTTTCAGCAATTTTTGCTTCATCCAGGATTCCATGTTGACTTTCTTGAACCATCTCCCATTTGAAAAAGCTGTAATAGATGTAGCCCTGTTCTTTAGAAAGCTGAGTAGCCACATTGGATACGCTTGCTTCCCCCAGCTCTTAAAACTCCTTTTGAAAGGTAATGGTGTTAGTAAGGTATCTGTGATAGTACCAACAAGTGTGACAGAGTGGATGGGTAAAATTCATACTGGTGTTTGTTCTTTTGCCACCCACGAAGTACTCTGAAAGGTTGAAAGCAGTGAAAATGAAGGATGGCACAAATGCCTGGGAATTAAATTGAGGTATATATGACTGCTCGTACAGATCTTTGTTTTAGGTTATCTCAGATTGAGGGAGATACTTCTGTGTGATTTTGATTTTGTTTGTTTGTTTTCATGGTATTCTGTGGTCCTGTGAAGACGTTTTTAAAAAAAAAAAAAGGCACAACAAAAAATCCACATGCACAAAAAGCCAGAGTTCTGGTACAGTAATATAGCATCAGAAATTGATACTGTATTGTGACCCTGCACTTATTATATTATTATGTCTTTCATTTCGACTGTGTCTTCCAGGTATCTTGAGGTAATACAGGTTCACATAGCTAGGTTGACTTACTCAGTAATTTTCTTAATGTATTGCACAACAATAAAGTAGTTCTGGAATAGATTCCATGGCTGTTTTAACCTTCTTTTTGATTATAACCTTCTAAAACATTAAAGGAAATGTCCTCATAAATAGCCTTGTAAGCTGGAATTGGTAGTTGTATGTTCTTACATGCTGCCCTCTGTTTACTTTGAAAGGTGTGAAAGGGAGGTCATGTTAAGTGATCTGCTTCTAGTTATTGGGAAGTAGTTCTCTTCCTCATTTTCTCTGTCTGGATAGATTTTTCTCTGAACTGAAATTAATTTCTTGTTCATAATTCTAATCCTTCTTGGTCTTTTTTTCCCCTGGCTGGGAATCAATACTTGACATCAGGAGGCTGTTAAGTCTTACTTTCACATCATTACTAAAATCAAGACTGTCTGTGAATCCTCAAGCAAGCATCTCTTCCATGTGCTCATGTAAAGGAATATAGTATGAAATCTGTTTTCATTGTACCATAACACATTTTGGAAATAATACGTACTGGAAATCCTTCTGTTAAGCTATCCATCTGAGCTGCATTCAGATGGAGCCTGGTATCAATCAGTATCGAGGAATAGGGCAGCATAACATGAGCCAGATATACGGTTTCCTTGATCTGTTTCTGTCTTGCAATTCTTTTTTAATTTATTCTGTAAAGAAACAGACTAAAGTTTTATTAGCAAGAGATCTGCTGTATTGCAGGCGTCTTTCTCTAAATGTTTCCTAAAATTTTAGCAGTTTGGTTAAACACAGATGATGCTTCTGGCTCCAGCTCCCAAAAGCCATCATGACCCTTAAGGTCGTGATAATATTCTGAAGAAATACTGACACATGGTGCTATTTCTCTTCTCTGGGCATCTGTTTCAGGGCCTGCATAGTGGGCTTCAGGACCTTTTAATGTGACGTAATACAAGCATACATGAAATTAATGTCCAAACAGAATATAAAACTAAATCTTTTTTTTTGATAATGTCTATTTTTACAGAAACTTGCAGGGTCAAAGCACACGCAAATTTCATGTTAGGGACAATGCAGCCATTTCTGGTGTCAAATCTTCATTCAGAGAAATTGTAGAAGGCTCTATAGGAATAACTTCTGATCTTAAAAATAAAGTAAAAATCCTTAATTCAAGATCCAGTAATCGAGACTGTGCAGTTACTTATCAGAGAGCTGGTTAAGAGGCAGCTTTAGCATAATTGGTTATTATCTATGCGTAGAAAAGGGCTTTGTTCATCTGGCAGAGACATAACAGGGATCAGTGCTGATATTGAAAAATACACTTCTTAGTGTACTGTTGGAAGAGCTTAGTAAGAAATTCGGTAATCTTTTCCATTATTTTGAATTAGGATTGGATGTATCTAAAGTTTCTTTTTTTTTCTTTTTAATTGGATTAAATGCAGGAAATATTGAGCAAAACGCATGTTATCAAACGGTAAAGCACAATGGTTTTAGCTACTTGTATTAATTTGTGATGATGACTTCTTGATTAAGTCTTTTTCAGTAGAACTAATCAAGTGGGGTTTTTTCTTGTCTGTTAGAGGAACACACTTGCTTTGTTTTTCTGAAAAGTACTTTTTTTAAGTTCCACAATGAAATAGTTGACATCTGCTAGGGCTGCTTGTTTGTATGGCAATCCAATAGCTAAAACATCCCTTTAGAAAGAGCATAGTGTATGTCATATCTGTCATTTGTCAAAAATAAGTAAATAATAAACCTAAATCACTGGCCCTCAGGGAGGTGCAAAATTGTAAACTTTTAAAAATTCAATTTATTTAAATATTTGAGTGACTTTGTTATGTAGAAATTTTAATGAAAATTTTTTCTGTAAATCTGTTTGATCTTCAATAGGATACAGTTTAAACTTAGCCTCTTGAGGTGTAGATGATGCATCATGTTTTGTGTTAAAGATATTCTATATTATTTGTGTACTAGAGTACAAGACTGCAAGCAATTGAATATATCTGTTTGGAATTTGAGACTATGTAGCTTTTAANGAGGATTATTGCTGCTTTCTACCAGTGGACAGGTTTTTTTCCTCTGATAGAAATCCTGCAAATGAATTTTGAAATCAAAACCAGTATTGCAGTGTGTTCTGCTCTAAATTTGCATACTGTTCTTAACATTGTGTTCTCTGAACACCTGTCTGATAGTGGAATTTACTGATTTCAGGGTAAGCATACTTTAAGGTGATGCTCATTTTATGACTTTATAGCTCTCATCTCAGCTGGACACATATTTGAACTTGTCTTAGACTGCATTTGAAATAAAATGTCATTCTCCTTCTCAAAACAAAGGTTTTATAGCTATAATGAAATGCTTGCTTTCTGTTCTACCACTATCCTACAAAATGAAAAATAAGTAGTATTGCAAACTTGTTACAATATAAAGCTAAAAAGGATGAGTAGATTGCATAGGCTGGTCTGAAATGTATAATCTTTTGCTTTTAGTCAAACCGCAGTTGTAAGATTCCATTAATCTATTTCTCTGTCCTCTGATGGCTAAATTCATCCCTTAAATTCGGGGTAAACTTAATATCTTGGTGCTCCCAAAGTGTGCTTGGTTGACACCTGGTGATGATTCTCCCATGCATTGAGAAAGTGGGCATCTCTGTCAGGGCAGGTCATAACAGTATAATGTTACTCTTGCAAGCATAATACTCTCTTACAGTTTTGTTGAGCTTTGGCTGTTTATTATTCTCCACCCTGAGTCCTGTGTTAATTAATTTATGTAAGGAACTCAGGGATTTCAGTAGGTTAGCTAGTCAAAATACTTTGTTTCTGGCAAGAGCTCTGGGCAGCACAGAAAAACAGCAAGCAGCAATCCTTAAGTTACTGCAGAGAAGCTCTTGTCACCTCTGTTCCAGTGTTACTATTGTGTCCTGTTAATGGCAATCTCATCCTCTTTAAGCTGTTTTCATGAGCTCTTTCAATGCTACATTAAGAAATACCTAAGAAAATAGTCTTGTTAGTAGTTTCATCAAGGCTCATACTAAGCAGCTGTGAAGTTCAGAAGGGTGTTTTAGTCATCTAAGTAACAGGAGAATCAAAGCTCCAGAATGTACTTGTTTATTGCAAACAAAGCTTTATCAGATTACATTTGGTTTTTTTCTAAATTCACAAAACTTAAAATTTTAAATTGAACTTTACATTTTGTGAAATTTTATGGATTACGATGCTGTCTTCAGAGCTCTTCCCTTCTTTTTTTTTTTTTGGCAAGTTGTTTTCATTGTAGGTCCAGTTGATGGACCTTGTAAAGTATGTAATACATAGTCTGAGAATACAGTTTTTTTATTACATATTCAAGAGAAGACGTGATGTGCGGAGTTTGGCAGTTGTACTGCTACCAATGGGAAAAGTTAGAGGAATAAAGTGAAAGTAGTAAAATAAAAGTAAAAAGAATGCTGACATTTGAGGTATTTTTGTTTGTGCAGTGCTTCTGTCATGTCACACTAAGTTTTCTGTCCTTGGAAACAGAAGAAGTGATACTGATCTAAGTTGAAACTTTCTGCTTTAGAAGTAGTAATGCAAAAAAAATCATGCAGCTAAATGAAATTGTTGGCGTGTGGAACTTCAAATTTGAATGTCACAGGCTTGTAACCAGCAGACGCCTGTGGTCTAAAGGAGCTGACTGGCTACCATCTGTGTTAGTCGCTTTCTGAAATTTGGAACATGATGCATTTCTAAGCGACCAGAACTTTACAATGAGCTGCTGCTGTTTCTGGTTATTGTGATAGTATTAGTTAAAGGCAGTGTTAGTTAAAGTTTCTGAGAAGATTGACTTGGTTTAACACAGGGATTAATTTGATTAGCTTTTTTCACAGCTGCTGCTATATTCTGTATCTCTCCCTCATAACTTCAGAATCTCAGTCTTGTTGGGGTCACTTGAGCAATTTCTTTACACAGCATCACCTTCAGTAACAACATAATTTTTAAGTGATTATAATTATTCCTTGGCAATGCGTGCTCCCTTATGTAAAGATGACTTTGGTATCTAAAATGAATTACTTGCATGTCCTCTTAATAGTATTGCTTTTTTGCCCATTTATAAGCATATTTTAAATAAAAGCATTTTCTCTTTTGGAACAGCTTTTACCTGCCAAAAAGTTTTGGGAACCTGATGATTCAGCAAAAGATGGACAAAAAGGGATATTCCTTGGTGATGAGTGGAGAGAGACTGCATGGGGAACTCCTCGTAAGTAATTGATGTCTCTGTATTGAAAAATCAGTCACGTTTAATAAATCACAGAATCACAGAATGGTAGGGGTTGGAAGGGACCTCTGGAGATCATCTTGTCCAACCCCCCTGCTTGAGCAGGTTCACCGAGAGCAGGGTGCACAGGACTGCGTCCAGGCGGGTTTTGAATATTTCCAGACAAGGAGATTCCACAACCTCTCTGGGCAGCCTGTTCCAGTGCTCTGTCACCCTCACAGGAAAGCAGCTTTTTCTCATGTTCAGCTGGAACTTCCTGTGTTCCAATTTGTGCCCATTGCCCCTTGTCCTGTCATTGGGCACCACTGAGAAGTCTGGCCTCATCCTCTTGACACCCACCCTTCAGATATTTATAAGCATTAACAAGATCCCCCCTCAGTTTTCTCTTCTCCAGGCTGAACAAACTGAGGTCTCTCAGCCTTTCCTCATAAGAGAGATGCTCCAATCCCCTGATCATCTTTGTGGCTCTCCACTGGACTTGCTCCAGCAGTTCCCTGTGCTTCTTGAACTGGGTGGGCCCAGAACTGGACACAGTAGTCCAGATGTGGCTTCACTAGGGTGGAGTAGAGGGGGAGGATAGCCTCCCTCGACCTGCTGGCCACACTCCTTTTGATGCATGCCAGGTTCCCGTTGGCCTTCTTGGCCACAAGGGCACAGCGCTGGCTCATGGTCAGCCTGCTGTGCACCAGCACTCCCAGGTCCTTGTCAGCAGAGCTCCTTTCCAGCGGGTCAACCCCCAACCTGTACTGGTGCATGGAGTAGTTCCTCTCCAGGTGCAGGACCTTACACTTGCTCTTGTTGAATTTCATTCGGTTTCCCTTGGCCCAGCTCTCCAGACTGTCATAACATAATAAACATAAATGTTAAATTAAATTAAAAATAATTAAATTAAAATTAAACATAAATAAATGTTATTTCAAAGTAAATTAGTATTATAAATTTTAATTGTGTATTAAGTTTGATTTTCCTTTAATTCTAATTGTGAAAATGTATACTGCGCTGGTGGTTGTGTGCCAATAACACTTTTTGAAACTGGGATTTGGAATTTTTTATTTAATTTAATTTTGGTCTTGTTTAATATTGCCTCTGTAAGGAAATGCAAAAACATTACAAGTTGTATTTTAAAAAATACAATAGTTTTATTTATTTATTTGTTTTTAACAGACCATTCTATGTCCCAACCTATTATGGTACAGAGAAAGCCTGGACAGGGTTTTCATGGAAACAGTGAAGTAAATGCTGTGTTGTCTCCACGATCAGAAAGTGGTGGCCTTGGAGTGAGCATGGTAGAATATGTGTTAAGTTCCTCTCCAGCTGATAAATTGGATTCCCGGTTTAGGAAAGGAGCTTTTGTAAGTAATGCAGTCTGTTAAGCTTGCCTAGTTACCTACTATGGTCTTACTGTCTTATATGGTTATATTTTCTGCTCTATTTGTTCATTTTCCTTTTTTAACTCTTCTCTTTAGAAGGAACTGTGTAGTTGCTATCTGTCTGTCTTCCTTGGTTGGAGGGGGCAGAAGAGGGAAGTGGTTTGGGAATCTTGACTAAATAGCTGTCTTAAAAAAAAAAAAAAAAAAAAAAGTACTTTCCTAACACTTTTAAATAAAGGTAGGAAGAAGATTGCAAATAGCTTAATTTAAAATGTGTGATGGACTTTATTCTAGATCTTCCTATTCTATGTTTCCATATGGGTTTGTTTTGTACTAGATGTTTTAACTGTATAGAATAAACTTTATCTAATTTGAAGTGTTACTGCTTTAACAGCACCGCTATAGTTAAGGTTGAGTTAGCTCTTCCATTATAAATCTTGGCATTCCTTTTCGCATTTTGGCAGTTATTAATTGCATGTGGTTGAAACTTGATGACCAAGTTACCCACCAAATGCAATTTCATTGAAAACAAACTGTTTGTATTGTTTACGTGCACTGTAGTGTAGAATTAGGTCACCTTGTGGTGGTCCTATTGTGTTCTGTTCAATATTCAGAATCAAACAGATTCTTTTTCCTCAGGGCACTAGAGATGCTGAAACAGATGGACCTGAGAAAGGAGATCAGAAAGGCAAGGCTTCTCCATTTGAGGAGGACAAAAACAGAGATCTTAAACAAGGAGATGATGAGGATGTTACTAAAATAAATGGCAGAGGTTTGCCAAATGGAATGGATGCCGATTGCAAAGATTTTAAGTAAGCTTTTAACTGTTTCTTGAGAAGACAAGCATGTCTCTTAAGGGCATTATTACAGTTCTGGTTTGTGTGTCAGCTTTAAACATTACCCAGCTGCAGACTGATTCTTCCTACTTCACGTCCTCCCTTTCCCACTGTGCCACATGTTTCTTAGGATGTCATTAATGTGTGTGTCACTTTTCATGAGACAAATTCATCTTAGTATGGTAATTATTCAAAGTAAATGGGTACCTTCAAAATGTGGTGAATTAAAGAGGGATGAAAACTTAACCCTATTAATTTCAAACTAAATTCCTTTCTCTCTCTGCTTCTTTTTGATACTCTAACGTTTGCATCTCGTTGTTGTTGTAGAGACTAAGTCCTACAGAATTTTAATTTTCCTTCTAATTTTGCTCATGGATACCACAGCCTAACACAATTATTTCCCACAAAAGTCTTTATAGAAACCATTTATTTGACTAAGGAGGAACAATGTATTTCCCTATTCACATAGTTAATTGTCACCTATTCACAGTATAGATTGGTGTTGTGGTTTGGTTGTTTTCTTAGGGGAAAAAAAAATTGGACCAAGCTCGAGCTTTTGAACTGTGAACTCCTATATGACAGCACAGCCAGCCTGTTTTTTCCTAATACCAAACTGCATTTTAAATTGGGTATTTTTAAAGGAATAATGTTTGTTTTTAAATGACTGTGGTGCGTTTGTAACTGTCATACAGAATAATGAACAAGATGAGAAAACTAGTGCTGCTTGTAAATTTGTATTAATGTGATGAATGTGACCGAATAGCTGTGGTTTCATTAGTTCATAATTGAACAAGTATATTAAAATGCATGTTTGAATCCCATATGTAAGTATTTCCTACCCTTTAAAAAAATGTATTTACCTGAGGCTAAGGAGGGTTTCTTCAAGTCTCTTTTTCAAGATGTATTACTGAAAATAATACAATACCAAGCATATTAGAGAGATCAAATTAGCTCCTTTCGGATGCATGCAGCAATATGCACAATAAACAAAGTTACCTTCAATATTATGTGTAGGAAATGCAGAATAAATTTTGTCCTGCTTTTCTTTACCAGTATCTATTTCAATTTTGAAATAGTTGCTTGCAAAGTACCTTTCGTATTATTTAAAGAGAGAAATTATTAAAAAATACACAAGTGCAAAAAAGCATCCAAAGCCAGTAAACCTCTCAAAAAAAACCAAACAAACAAACAAAAAAACCCCCCCAAAAAACCCCACAAAAAACCCCCCCACAAATGTCATCTAATTTAAATGGGCCATATAAAGTGGTGGTATAAAGCCCTCCAAACAGAGGTTTATAATTGAAGTATTGACACAACTTTAACTATAGCAACAGAACAGCGCCAATATAAGGAGCAACCTATATTAGGTAAATATAAGGATTAACAAAGAAACTTTGTCCTGTCTTCCTCCTTGTATTTTTATTGTACTTACAGCTTTTTTAAACTAAAATATATACTGAAATAAGTGCCTTTTTTCCTTTTGTTCTTCACTTTGTTGATACTCTATGTCACTTGGGAAGAATAAGGAATATTAAATGGCTTCAAACTCAAGTTTTGTATGTTGAGCAAGACATGGTTGCTAGCTAGGATACTTAAATGGTAGCCAGTATGTTACAGACAATTGTCATGAGGCTGGTTGTTACATTTTAAAAAAACCTAGTGTAACTGCTTTCTCTTTGAAGTATTTTGCCCAAAGTAGCAGATCATACAATATTTTTGAATAAACTCACTAAAAGACTGCTTTCTAGCTATACAGTCTTTAGAGTTGCTATCAGCAAATACGTAAGTACTAGCAGATTTCTTTGCATTAAACTTGTACTTCAGCGAGGAACAGATACTTCAACTTTGGAGCCCTGAAGAGGGAGGAGAACAGGTAATACTAAGGCTGTGTCTCTGTCCTAGAATTAGCAGTATACCATACTGGTCTGGCAGTGTACTGCTGGAATAAACGTAGTTTCATCCTGCAAGGTGGCATTTTGTATTTGAGCCCAGTTTTCACAAATAAAACAAACTTACCTGGAAGTTTTATGTTTCCTGAGAAACAATATATAATTGTCAAGTTCTGCCAACACAGTAATGCTGTTAAGGGATCATAGATTCTCTCACACAACCCCTTCCTCGTAGTTGACTTTTAGACTACCAGTTTTAGCTGGCAAAAATCTGTGTGGCCTGATGCAGAAGGTGGGGTACCACTCCAAATTAAGGTACCCTAAATCTAACCAAATATAGGGTTGGGAATCTGTTTAGGATGTGAATCTGTCATCTCACTTCAGGTGTTTGCCTGTAGGTGTTTACAGGTGCACAGAGATTCCCCTGTAGTCAGTGGGGTTGTAGTCAATACAGCCGGTGGAGATGAGAGAACAATTCAGCTTTTACCCTTAGGTAAACACCTAGTGACTGATCAGTTGAGTTGCTGTCTAGCCTCTATCAATGGTATTGACTAGATTTTCATACCCTCTGATGGGAATTTAAACACTAGTGCACCCAGAGGTGTGTAAGTCTAGCTATCTCAATCGCCACCAGCCCTTCGTATTTGGAAATTGAACTGTCAGGGGTTTGGCATAGTAAACAATTTCCAGTTCAATATCTCTGTCTTACTTGTCAACAGAAATCAAACACCTATGGTTTGCTCCATCCTAAAGATTTTCTTCTGGAACAGCAGCCTATATTTATTCTTGGGGAAACTGAGATGGAATCAATGGGATTATATTAGGAATACTTTTTTTTCCCCTGACCAATCATCTGGTGTAGTGTAGTCTGTTAAATGACTTGTGTAGGAAATGAAATGTTTTAGTCAAATGCTGAATGAGGCAGTTAGTCCATTTCACTTAAGGTAAAAAAATGTACTGTTTGCTTTTGAGATGTGAAAGATACTTGCTATATTGTATGTTTTGTCTTTTCCAGTTGAAGTTTTATTGTCTCTTTCTCTCCTTTGGCATGAGATGCGTTTAGCCATTTCCTTTTCTTTTTTTAATTTCTCTTCAATATGTTTTCTAATAATTTCTGTTGCTTCCAAAATGCAATAGAGCCATCCCAAAAGTTACGGGTGACCACAGTTCATGCCATTTCACTCAAAACAGCCTCAGAGATTAGTTTGTTTTTCTCAGTGATTTGAAGAGCTGTGTAGTCTTAAAGTTTAAAAAAAAATAAATAAAATTATGCTTTGAAATGAAATGTGTCCTTTATCTTGAGCCACCAATGCATGCTGGTTAAAATCAGTCTGTCACTTCTCTTTGTAAAGCCTCTGAGTTCAGAGATCTTCTTAAAATAGAAATGCTGTAGTCTGTCCATGGACAGCTTTATTTAAGACTGAAGAGTCTATCTTGAATTTCTTCTAAACAGTCGTACCCCTGGAAGTCGACAAGCCTCCCCAACAGAAGTAGCTGAACGCTTGGGCCCCAATCCCAGCACCACGGAAGGATTAGGTCCACTTCCCAATCCTACAGCCCACAAGCCTCTGGTAGAAGAATTTTCAAATCCAGAAAATCAGAATTTAGATGCCATGGAACAAGTTGGTCTTGATTCTCTACAGTTTGACTATCCTGGCAATCAGGTACAAATGGACTCTTCAGGAGCTACTGTAGGACTTTTTGACTACAATTCTCAGCAGCAGGTTAGTACTGGACTTGAAAACATGCCAAATTGGTCCTTTAAGTTGTGCATTATCCTCTTTGATAATCAGTCATTTAAGCATATAATGCATTTAATTTTGTTTTGTTGGTGACTTAGTCAAAGGCAAATAAATGTATGTTTAATCTAGAAGAATATTGGTGCATAATTTTCTACTTTAGTAACTTCTTAGGATAGAAGCTTGGTTTAAAATCTGGTTTTGTAAGTAAATCCCAGTATATTATAGCCCTGACTTTTGAAAACTGAAATGCATCTTTATTTCTTTTCCAATAGCTTTTCCAGAGGACTAATGCTCTGACTGTTCAACAGTTAACAGCAGCCCAGCAGCAGCAATACGCACTGGCTGCAGCTCAGCAGCCACACATAGGTGAGGTTCTTGTAAAGTACAGCAAGCATCCCTGGCAGAAGTGGGTGTGTTGCTTTGCTATAATCCTTTCAGTTTTACCCACAGTATTCTAATTCAAATAAATACCCATCAACTGCCATTTTAGCAGTTCTCCTGAAAACTGCTCAGAATGACTGCATAAGACTGTCCTGTCCTTAGAGAAGGTTTTCTGTTGTGTAAATTTTTGCCTACTTTGAACTGTTGTATACAAAGAATAAAAATTATTTTTGCTTGTGTAGCACAATAGTTGAATTTTGATGGGAGAAAAAGTAAAAAAGCTTTTCTGCTGTAAGGAGCAATAGAAACACTAGCTTTATTTACTAAAATAACAAAAATAGGCAATTCTGTTATTCTATTGCAGTTTAGTATTTTTGATAATCCATTTAAAAACCATTGTATAGTAGGATTTTGAAATCAAACTTTTGTGTTAATTCATTCTTCCTTGTTAATGGCACCATATAAACAGATAGCTCTTTATTCTTGCAGGTACCTTTGTGATGGAATTATTCTTTAGCAAGCATTTTTTTTTTTCTGTCCCTTTAAAGTAATTCAGTGAATTAATTAAATGCATAAAGTTCTTAGTGTGCTGGCAACTCAACAAGGAGGATATATTTCAGTGACAACAGTTTCATCTACCGCTGCGGGGAAGCTGTGTGTTTGGGGTGAGGGAGGTTGGAACGCACATGGAAGCAATTCCTTATTTAAGGAAGGGAGCTCCTCAAATTCTGAGACTGTAGGGCTGGTTTACAGATTCCTGCCCTTCCCACTCTCCACCACTAGGCTGTTGAGGTGTGTGTACCTATCTCCTTCCTCTGTGAGGGAAAAAGAGTTCTCAGGATCAGAAGGGCAGGCAGAAATAGGAAACAGCATCTCCGAAGGGATGTGTCCATGTTCTCCTGCGATATGGTGACAGTTAAGTTTTCCCACCGGCTTGTTTAGCTGGATTGTGAGGCCTATTCAGGCAGGGGTCAGTAGCCTATAGCTGGGGTTTAAAAGCGGCAGCTCTTTAGTGTTATGTAGCTGGGGGAATGGCAGATTGAGGTGTTTGTGTGAGTCTGCAAGTTGTGTCTTCTGCCTGTCTTTGGCTTCTAAACTGCAGAGAAGCCCCTACTTTATACAAAGTGCTGACTGAGCAGTCAGCTGTATCTTGCCCCTTTGAAATGCAGCATCTTCTGATACGCATGTTAATAGAAAGTTAGCAAGAAGCCTCCTATTTGGAAGGAGAAACATAGTTTGAGCGGTACTTGTTGGACTAGTTGCTGCCTCAGTGTTGGAAAAAGTGCGTGAACCTGACTGATGGGGGGAAACTCTGGGTAGTGGTGCTTTGTTTAAACTATCTGGTTAGATTTTTTTTCCCTGTTGTCAGTAAAAAGAGATTTGTGTCTCTAGCAGGTGATTCATTCTATCTGGCTGATTCACTTAAGACACTAGGTGATTTGTCTGATACAGATTTAGTTGTAAGACTAGTGTAACTTTTAGGTATTTAAAGTTGGGCAAGGTAAATTCCACTTTGAAGAATCCCTTCTATATAAGGGTGGGTAGATACATATGAGATAAATTTCCTTGGAGTCTGTAGATCCAGCAAAACAAATCTGTTAGGCCTTGCGATTAGTAAGAAAGAACTGATGAGGAGAGATAGAAGTGTTGATTTTTGTAATGGTGTACCTGCTCTTAGAAACTTCCAAAGTACAAGCAGTTCTGATTTTAACAGATATGCTTTGTGATTTGATTGGTTTGAATATGATGATGCTTGCTAAGTATGTTAGCTATAATTAAACTCTGTTTATTACTGTAGCAGGCGTATTCTCAGCAGGCTTGGCTCCAGCTGCTTTTGTGCCAAACCCATACATTATCAGTGCTGCTCCTCCAGGTACTGACCCATACACCGCAGCTGGATTAGCTGCAGCAGCTACCCTAGCAGGTAACTGAACACTTTCTAGTGTCTATCTTGATAATTTTACTGAATGAAATCAGAAAAAAGCTAATTCCATCCTGTTTATTCTTTGTAAATCTATTTCTAGGAAGGAGGGACTTGTAGGAAAATTAATATTGCAGTTTTGAAAATTTTCACTAAAATGTAAAGGGATTCAGTTGCTGTTATATATGGATTCTGAGTATTTCTTTTCACTTTCTATATGCGACAATTAGGTTTCTTCTGTTCTAAAAATGTTTATCCTTAATAAGGTTTCATCTGACATTAGTAGTATGTATTATTTTCAAAAGACGAGACAGCTAGCCTTTCCTTGTATGTTTTTACTTGGTGCATTAATTTTCTAATTCCAGGTTTTCTCATTCCCAGTGGGCATGACAATAAAGATGGTCTCCAGCGTGCTAAAAGGCCCAGACAGCAAATAAACCCCAAGCCCAGGAATATATCTTAAAAAGTTGATAGATATCACTGTGAAACAACACTACTGAGTATTCAAGTCCCAGCTAGTACTCAGACCTGAGCATAACATTTGGAAAAAAACCCTGTATCTCCAGTTGGTGGTTTCACAGGAGAGGCGGTAGAAAGAACTAAAATATACGTATACATAATGCATTATGTGTACAATACAATGATACAGAGAGCTTATTCTTTTGTGGGTTCTTTATCGATAGACTGATAGAGGTAAGTGTGGCCCCTCTGAAGAGTGTGACATAGTAGGCAGGGGAGGCAGAGGCAATAGTTGTGTTTATAAGGAAAGGAAGCATACAGAAAGGAGGAATAATAGATGATTGAAGTCTCAGTATATCGCTGTCAGGAGGATGAATTTGCTTCATTCTGTGATGTTCTAAAATGTTCTTTTTTCCAACCATGGAAACTGATTTTGAGTGTTCTTTGGTATACAAGCTTTGATTACTTTAAGTTTTTTCTTTGTCACCTGAGTCTCACAATGGTATTTATTTTTTCATAGAGAAGGTATGGTTTGATGTGAATCCTTTAAATTAACCCATTTGTGTTCCATCTATCATTTTGGCTAATATGGAAATTCATTTCTCTTCAATACTGATTTCTGTTTTGACATTTTATAGATAGATGATGATAGATCAATGAGGGATGCTACAAACAATATAAACAATTACTTTAACTAGCTGCAATAGATGGAATAATCACGTTTTCTGGTTTTAGGTCCTGCTGTGGTTCCGCCTCAGTATTATGGTGTTCCATGGGGGGTGTATCCAGCCAATTTATTTCAGCAGCAAGCTGCAGCAGCAAATACCACAGCAAATCAGCAAGCGGCTTCACAGGCACAACAGGGACAGCAACCGGTACGTTCTTCATAAAAAGGAGATGTGCATTTAAAGCCTTACCTTAACATTTTCAGTATATAAGGATCTGCTTCTAGAAAATTTTACATAATTTGGATGTTGTGTTGTATCACATAATAAATGAATATTAAAAATTCTCAATTTCCTTACATTACTGATTATTGTTGTCTTTAAAAATTCATTTACTGCATACTAAACAGTCGGCTTATTTTGCAGTCCCAGTTTTTAAAATAAAAAACATTAAAAATAGTTCCTTTAATCCAGGTTACCGTGCTGTTATGATTATGTCTAGATAATGCTGCCTGTACAGTTATTCAAGAATTAATGTAAAGTTAAAAACTAATCTAGAAAGCTAACATAAGGGATGAAAAGAGATGTTTTAGTAATTTTAGGAGGATATTTTTTCTTTTAAGCTTGGAAAAAAATTGATCTGCATTTTTATTAATTAGCTGGAAAATGAAATGTTACACATTTTTATTTGTCTCTTTAAAATGTAGGGAAATAAAGGTGTTATCAGTAGGTTTGTTAGGCTTGGGAAGAAGGATTGCCCTGCATATTTTTTTTGTGACAGAATAATTGTATTACAATGTCACCATGTGCCATATGTTATTTTTGCCTTGGTAAATCAAGAGGAAGCAGTTGTTACAAGAACCTGTTGAAATTTCCATTTCTTTAAGTAACTTTAAAAAAAAAAAGCTAATATTCTATTGTTACTCTGGATGTGTTTTTAAAACCATTATATGATCTTTCAGTATAAACAAATGGCCTTTTTTCCACAAAGGAAAAACACAAATCTTATAATGATCTTATGCTTGCATCAGGAATAGTGTGACCAGCAGGAGTAGGGAAGTGATCCCTACTGCGGTGAGGCCGCACCTCGAATACTGTGTTCAGTTTTGGGCCCCTCACTACAAGAAAGACATTGAGGTGCTGGAGCATGTCCAGAGAAGGGCAACGAAGCTGGTGAAGGGTCTAGAAAACAAGTCTTATGAGGAGCGGCTGAGAGAACTGGGGTTGTTTAGTTTGGAGAAGAGGAGGCTGAGGGGAGACCTTATCGCCCTCTACAACTACCTGAAAGGAGGTTGTAGTGAAGCGGGTGCTGGACTCTTCTCCCAGGTAACTAGCGATAGCACAAGAGGAAATGGCCTCAAGTTGCGTCAGGGGAGGTTTAGATTGGACATCAGGAAAAATTTCTTTACCGGAAGAGTGGTCAAGCATTGGCACAGGCTGCCCAGAGAGGTGGTGGTGGAGTCATCCCTGGACGTGTTCAAAAAAGGTGTAGACATGGCACTCCAGGGCCTGGTTTGGGAGTCATGGTGGTGTTGGTTGGCAGTTGGACTTGATGATCTTAGAGGTCTTTTCCAACCTTAATGATTCTATGATTCCATGAATGTAAATATTTTTTTTTACTAGCAATATGGTTAATTTCAATGCCATTCTTATAAATTTGAGAAGTGACTTTGAGTTACCAGCATCATCGCTGTTTTAATATACAGGTGGATCTTCCCTCCTACTGATCATTGTTATCAGTGAACTGCATTGATAACTGAAAGTATATAATCTCTCCAGTGTTTTTTTTGCTTTCTCTATAAAATTAAAATCCAATTTATGCAAATCACATGTAAGATATTTTGTGGGCATATATTGTAAATTGTATTTCCCTCTTATTTTGGACCTGGAAAAGATTATTTTAACCAAGAGGAATAGAGTAGTTGCAAGAGTTTAGATTGCTTTTCAATCAGATTCCCAGAGATATGCTGTCAGAACATAATAAAATAAGCCTGTGTTGCACGGTGGTAGGGTGTTATGTGAATTCTTAAAATTTAGTGGGTGCATTTTTTACAGCACTGTTGGCAGTGTAGTGTTAATTATTTAGATGGGTTACTACAAGCTCTGAAGTATTCAGACTTATATCATTCAGTTGCCTGAAAATAATGTAAACAAATGCATTTATCAGGGAAGGACAGGTGTTCAGTTACTATATCAGGCAGATTATAAATGTGTCACTCTTACAGATTTTTCTTCCTTGCTTTATACTCATTACCATTGATGGAACATACATGAGTTCTGCTGTCCAGAGCAGGGCAGATATGTTATTGTCACATTTGTCAGAAAAATAGTTTATGCCTTTTATTCTTTGTATGTATATATCCTTGAAACCAATAAGGTGGAGTATTCCTAAAATGAAATTCAGAGCTAAGTGGCATCAACTATGCAAAGCAACTCTTATAGATCTTTTTTAGACCTTTTTTAGCATATAATGGGCTTGCTTTCTTACCTTTTAAGGAAAGGATGCTGTATTGGTCTTTTCCAGGTTCTGCGTGCTGGAGCAACTCAGCGCCCGCTTACTCCCAATCAGGGTCAGCAAGGGCAGCAGGCAGAGTCACTTGCAGCAGCTGCAGCAGCAAATCCAGCTTTGGCTTTTGGTCAGGGTCTTGCTACAGGCATGCCAGGTATGTATGTTATCAGTGGATTAGGAGAATCACTGAAAGTTAAAATACTGGTGGTGTTAGATACCAGATTAACTATCAAAGTCCTGCTATGTTTATGATAAGCTGCTTAGAATTGAGTTTTATATAGTTTTACGTTGTTCACTTGGATTAAAATACTGGCATAGCATTCTTAGAGCACAAGAAATTCCTCTAGCATTTTTGATTTGGAGCATTTTCTCTGTATTTGTTGTTACAAATGTATGCACAAGCAGTATTGTAGATTTTTGCAGGATAATTTCATATATAATGAAGCAACCGCATGCTGTCTTAAAAGGCCATGAGTTGTCTGAATGGTTACTCTGATGCAACAGGAAGTATTAATTTGTCTTTCTGAAGTAATTTTTTTACTTGCGGCATATAATAATAATCTAAAATTCAGAATCCAAAATTAGGAAATTAAAAAGCAAATTACTGCTTAATCGTCTCTGAAGATCACAACATGCTTGAAGTAGAAGCACGCTAAAGCTTGGAGCCTCAGATCCTGTTAGCATGCATGGCTTCTGACTTATCCGGGGAATGGCTATTCTGAGTCTCAGTACATGTCATAAATGCAGAATGTGTTGGCGTGAAGTTTAGCATCACTTCTTAGTGTTTGGTACAATTACCTGAGCAAGAACAATTTGAGTGTACTTGGCCATTCTTCGGTATGAAAGTCAAGATTTTACATAGTTAAGTTAAATAACATTGATGGTAGCTGCAAATGCATTTGACACGTACAGGTTCTCTGTCAGCACCACTTGAAAATGCCTCACAGCCTATAGAAGTCAGAGTTAGTTTGTTGCTGGATGCTCCAGGACTGCATTGTGCACTTTGCCTCACACGATCAGATTTTATACCTCTAGCTGCAGAACAGACTGGCTCTTGTGGTTTTTTTGTCTTGTTTTGTTCTATAACTGCCACTTTTATTTCTTCTCATGCAGTAGTATCTTCAGCTTTTAGCATCTTTCTCTTTCACCTAAAATGAGGCATCAACAAAGTGTGCTGTCACAGCACGTGCCAAGTGGTATCTCTGCGCCTCACCAAAGCAGTGGAGAAGGCCTGCAAACAGTGAGGCATATCAGAGATGCTATAAGCATCTTTGAAAAAGCCTCAAAAGCTTAACTATACTCTTTTGTGTGTGTTTTGGGGGGTGGGTGGGTGTTTGTTTATAGTTACTTACTAGTTCTTGCTTTGGACATGGAGCTCTAAGACTGGAGTGGTCCATGCCTCGTAAAAAGCCTGTGACGTTTAGCTTGAGTCAGATCAACATCTGAGACCTTGACCCAGCCCAAATTTGTGACTTCACTGTAGGAAGACATAAAAAGAACGTTATTTTCAAAAAGAAAAGTATCTATCTTAAATAATTCAAGGGTAGTTCTTAAAACCCACAAAAAGGCCCGCTCTCCAAATGGATGTTTGAAAGTAATACTGAGTGGTCAAATACATAAACTCGTTAATGCAAGAGCCTGTCTTATGAAGATTGGACTTGAAGACTTTTTTTCCTTCTGCACAAGCCCCAAGATGTTTTCTGTGAGGGCAGGAACCTTTTTATTCAATTTTCATTGTAAGTTGCTTCTTTGTCCCATCTGCTGCATGCCTGGATGGCCAGAGAAAAACTTTATTCATGTGAACGTATTTCATACTGTTCTATAATAGGGCTTGTGTGCAACTGGCTTTCAACCTTACTGACCACACTCTTACAGGGAATGGGGCTCAAAATATAAACAAAAAGGACATTTATTTGTCTCACTCATCACAAGCTGGTTTCGTAGTGAGTCATAGGGAGCGCTGGTGATTCCTCTTTTTAGAGGAAGGAGAAGGATATAGGATGATGAAATGAATGCAAGCCATTTTAGATGGGAATCATGATACTGTTTTAGATGTCTGTATTTGAGCTAGCTAGTGAAGAGAAGTAGGAACTCTTAGTGTTGATTCATCTGCCTCTATTTTCGTTACCTGATTTAGGATAAAGTGGGTTTTGCTCTAGAGGTGCCTTTTTCTATTCACTAACTATAAAGTTGAGTCAAGATCCATGTAGCACATATCTCATCCTAAGTGCAAAGAGAAAGTTTCTGAAATCCAGGTTACTTTTCACGTAATGTTTTTGTTAAATCTCTTTTCAGAAAAATTCAGGTTCTTTTTTAAAACCATCAAAAGGGAAATATGTTTTGCGTTGGAGTTCTGCAATTACATTTTAAATTCTCCCAGTCCTAATTTAGCAAGTGTTTCAGTAACAAGTATTCTTAAAAAGCAGACAGTTTCTGATAGAGTAAATCATAGAATCATAGAATATCCTGAGTTGGAAGGGAACCACAAGGATCATCGAGTCCAAGTCCTGACCCTGTATGGGACAATCTCAAAATTCACACTATGTGTTTGAGAGCGTTGTCCAAACGCTCCTTGAATATTGTAAGGCTTGGTGCCATGACTACCTCCCCGGGGACCCTGTTCCAGTGCTCCACCACCCTCTGGGTGAAGAACCTTTTCCTAATGTCTAACCTAAACCTCCCCTGGCATATCTTCCTGCTGTTCTCTCAGGTCCTGTCACTGGTTGCCAGGGAGAAGAGATTGGCCCCTGCCCCTCCTCTTCCCCTTGTGAGGAAGCTGTAGACCGCAATGAGGTTTCCCCTCAGCCTCCTCTCCTCCAGGCTGAACAGACCAAGTGACTTCAGCCGCTCCTCATATGGCTTCCCCTCTAAACCCTTCACCATCTTCGTGGCTCTCCTCTGGACACTCTCTAGTAGCTTCACATCCTTTTTATACTGTGGCACCCAAAACTGCACACAGTACTCAAGGTGAGGCTGCACCAGTGCAGAGTAGAGCGGGACAATCACCTCCCTCGACCGGCTAGCAATGCAGTGCTTGATGCAGCCCAGGACACGGTTGGCCCTCTTGGCTGCCAGGGCACACTGTTGGCTCATGTTCAGCTTGCCGTTGACCAGAACCCCCAGATCCCTCTCTGCAGGACTGCTCTCCAGCCTCTCATTCCCCAGTCTGTACGTACATCCAGGGGTTGCCATGTCCCAGGTGCAGAACCCGGCACTTGCCCTTGTTAAACTTCGTATGGTTGGTGANTAATCCTTCGAGTCCTGCATCCAAGTCATTTATGAAGATATTAAAGAGCACTGGCCCCAAGATGGATCCCTGCAGAACCCCACTAGTGACTGGTTGCCAGCCTGATGTAACCCCATTTGCTATAACCCTTTGAGCCCAACCCATCAGCCAATTGCTCACCCATTGCATTATGTGTTTATCCAGCTGTACGCTGGACATTTTGTCCAGGAGGATGCTGTGGGAGACAGTATTGAAGGCTTTACTGAAATCCAAAAGGATTACATCGACTGGCTTCCCTTGGTCCTCTAGGTTGGTAACCTTGTCATAGAAAGAAATTAAGTTAGTTAGGCAAGACTTACTCCTCGTGAACCCATGCTGGCTGGGACCAATGACTGTGTGGTCTTTCAGGTGTTTTTCAGTAACTCCCAGAATAATCTTCTCCATAATTTTGCCAGGCACAGAGGTAAGACTGACAGGCCTGTAGTTACCGGGGTTATCCCTGATGCCCTTCTTGAAGATTGGGACAACGTTTGCCAGCTTCCAGTCAACCGGGACCTCTCCAGATTCCCAAGAGCATTGAAAAATCATTGAGAGAGGTCTCACTGTGACATCAGCCAGCTCTTTAAGTACCCTGGGATGAAGCCCATCTGGCCCCATCGACTTACAGGAATCCAGCTGGAGCAGCAGATCCCATACAAGTTCGGGGTTGGTTGGGAGTTTACCATTCTCACAGTCATGGATCTCTAGCCCCGGGCTCCGGGGGTCCCAGAGCCCATCATTGGTGTTGAAGACCGAAGCGGAGAAAGCATTAAACATCTCTGCTTTGTCTGTGTCCCTGTTTATGAGGTGGCCATGCTCATCACGTAGCGGACCAATGTTATTTCTGGCCTGCCTTTTGCTATTGACATA
>WAAD01000545.1:146349-273664 GCA_013389945.1 Fregata magnificens | reverse complement strand
GCCCTTGCAGTGAGGTCCCTCCTGCCTCAGCCTCACAGACCATTTTCCAGAGAATTTTGCATGCCCAGTGTCATCCTCTGAGGAGGACAGACACTTTGGCCTTTACTAAAGGAACCGGAGTCCTACCTCATCTTGTTTCTGATAAGTGTCCTTTAAGCAGGCCATTTGCCTGTAGACATCTGAGTACGCTAAGTACTCAAAGTGAAGCAAAAATTCAGTAGTCACTCCCCCTGTTCCAGGAAGCAGTCCATCCCCTCCTCCCTCAGCAAGTTTCCACCAGAAGTACCATAATGCCTCCCTAATTGAAAGCAATAGAAAAGAGCTTGTCAATCCTTGCTCCAAAGCTGCTAAGCCTGGAACCCATCCTCACAGCCACAGCTAATATAAAGTAAATGCCCTATAAATAATCAAAGGGGAAGAGTCATTAGGCAGCCATCTTGTAACAGTAATTTTAAATTAATGTGTAATTTATAGAGAGAATAATTATGAGACAGTGCCCTTTAACCATAATGAATGCACTCAGATAATGATAACTCCTACAGGCTCAATCCTGCCTTGGGGAAGCCTGCATTTTTCTCTTGGTATGACAAGCTTTCTGGTAAGGAACACAAACACATTGTGACTGACTGCAAAGCCTTCAGGGGAGTGTAGGTAGGAAATAGCTGCCTGCTCAGACAATGGGCTTTCTAAGAATAGCTAGCTCTTGCCCTCATATGTACTCTGGTGCCAGACATGGCTGTCAAATGGGGAGCTGCAAGGACAAGGCCAGCCTCCAGAGAGCAGCTTCTGAGCTCTGAACACTGAAGCAAGGTGAGGCCCTTCATCTAGTATGGTGAACTGAGCAGCATCTGGCATTTATCCAAAGGCTGGCCTCCAGGATCAAGTGGGGATTTTACCTTTGCAGGCCACTATGCTGAGTACTGAATAGCAATCTCAGCCCCTAGACTGCTGCTCCAATGCCTAAGCTACATGGCCCACACCTCATAGGTAATGCTGTGAGGCATATCCAAAAAAAAAAAAAAAAAAAACAGAAGCCAAGTCCCATTCACAGATGATTGTGTGTGGAGAAAAGCAGCAAGGGGTCCAGGAGCCTATAGCTCACTTCAACATCTTTTACTAATGTACTTCAGAGGCAGAAGATTACAAGCTTTCCCCATGTGAAATTCCTTTACCTGTCTGTACTGCACTGCTAATAGCTTCTAGCTACAGCCAGAGTGATTTATCCAGGTACAGCAGCAGCTCTTGCATCAAACTGTATCCCAGAGGGAGACTACCTAATGAAATCTAATGGAGCAAGTGAAATAAGGAGCAGAGAACCTCTTTGTCCTGTGCAGCAGCTGTCATGCTGCTGTTCATTGTGGCAACCAGTCTGCAAGGCTTGCCCTAATACTGGCAAGATGGAAATACTACTCTTGACTTATTCTTCCAATCTTTAGCATGGCTTGTATGAAATCAGGCTAACAACCTAAATCCCAGCTTTGCTAGGTTGGAGGAGGCTGCTGCTCTGTAGCACAGCAAGTCCCAGGAGGAAGTGCCAGTTAGAACTGGATAGCTCAGGCAGCTCTTCAGCATCTAATCTGCCAGGAAGTTTGCCTTCCCCCCACCCCCTATCTTCAGTTGCACATTTCTCCCCTTTTTCTCCCAGTGGAGAACTAAAGATAGCAAGGCTGAGGCCAAACATAACACCAGGCCTTCCCAGATAAACAGGTTTGCTAAGTCTCAAAGCAGCAGGGATCAGCTCATCCCAGAGACATCTGGGAACTGAATGTGTCAAAATTCAGCAGAGTTGTAATAACACCACAAAGTGCTGTCAGATCTCATGCAACAGGAACTCCATGAAGAACGAACTGATTCCTGCTTGTCTTACAGCTATGGCCAACATTGAAATGAAACTGCTCTTCTGTCCCAGCAGTCATAAGATAGGGACTGGGAAGAAAGAAGAATTTGTAACAGCTAACCACAGCCATACCACAGATCTTTGCCAGCTTTGGACAAAGCCCCCTGAAGAGAGCAGACAGCTACCAAAAGCTGCTTTTGAACTGTACTGGAGGTCAAAGTCTTACAGCCTAAGGGCATGAGCTATGTGTGTCTACCCTGGGAGCAGAACTCACATGAAAGCCAGTCACTGCCTGCCTTTCCTCAACTGGCAGCCACCAGTTTCATTCCATTCTGAGCCCAGAGTTCACACTAGCATGCAAACAGTGTAGATACTGAAGCAATACAGCTAAACCATAAACTTGAACTCCAAGTTAATATATTATAGATACAACCATTGCATCTTATTTCTCTTCTGCATACAGCTCACAGAACTCACTACAAAACACAGTCACAGGGAACTTCATGCTAGAATCATTTCTACTGAGGCTCTTTGATGCTGCCCCTTCACAAGAGTGGTTGAGCAATGACAGTGTTTTAGTTTTCATCATGCTAACAAGTATCAGTAACAATGCATCAAGCTAAACGCACACAGCCACTTATCAGAACATAGTTATTCCTTCACAGCTCAGCATAAGCAATTTTATTAGTAGAGATAGCACTGCAGTATTAGTTTCCTCATCAAGTTGAGACCCCAGATCCGACAGCATCATTTGTTAATTTCACTGCCAAGGCATGAAGTTTGCCAGCAAGGCCTCCAGAGTTCGCATACAGTACTTTTGCTTGGGAGAGATTGTAATGACTTCATTTTACATCAGCCAAGCTGGCTAGAGTATGGATATATAAGCTGGAAGTACAGATAACTGATGTCAGGGAAGAGGGCTGAGAACCATGAGGGTAATATGTTAGGAACAGGAGGGCACAACTGCTCACCTAATTTATTCCCTGCTGTGGCAGCAATGGCTCCTGCAAATTGGCTGCTCAAACAGAATAGGCAACATTGTCAATATGCTTTTACAAGGTCTTGATAAGCTATAATCATCTCTCTCCACCCCACCAGTCACTTCTAAGGCATCCCTCAGCAAGAAAACCCACGCCTCTCACTCAGTGTCCTGTTTTCTCAGAGTGCATTGCCACATCAGACCATATTGTACCATAACCAATTGCAGCAGCAGCTGAAGGTACAGTCCAGCATAATTCAGTGCCAAGGGCTTAGAATAAGTGCAAGGGAGAAAAGTAAAAAAATGAACCCTTAACACCTTTTGGGATGGAGCTTCTAACTAAAAGTTTCAAGGGTGACAAAATTCAGCTGCTGCTGGGCTAATAACAGCCAATCATGGGAGTGGGTACAACACTCCAAGCACAGGCCGAGGGCTCCTGTGAGAGCTATACAGTCCATAGCCAACTAGTCAGTTCTTCCTGGGTGCAGTACAAATCTTTGAGCTGAGCTAAGGACATAGGGCAGAAGGTGTTGGGTCACAGAGCTCAGACCTCTGTTTTCCTCACATAGTGGATAAAGCTGCATCCATTGCTGAGGGATTTTGTGGTAAGGATGGCTCTTCGGCCAGAACAGAAGCTGAGGCTCTCTTGCTCTGGTTAATAAGACCAGCTCTAGAGTAGTGCCTTTAAGCCACAGGCAAGCCTAGGGCTGGGTATAAACCAGCAGCTCAGAAAGGGAAGACTCCAGATCTTATTGCTCCCAGCCCCTTGTTATTCCAGCTTCTGACCCTGCCCTCCTATAAAGCAATAGCTGAACACTCCTTAGCAACAAACTAAATGACTGAAGGCTTTTTCAGTTGCAGATGAAGAGATACTGGAATATTGCTTTATTGCTGGCCTATCCCAGAGCACATACACATAATAGAAAAAAGTGGGAGGGAAGCATCTTTTCTTTTCTAGCCCAGCCCAGCTCAAGTCCCCTCTACACTAACAAACACCCACTGCTCAGCCCTGCTCTTGTTCTCTGACAGACATCCCAGTAACTGTTCCATGCAGAAAACCCCCCCAGAGGCATGAGGATGCCACCAAGGGAACTGAGGGGCCTTGTATTTGTTTAATGAACTGAACAATCCATATCACTGGATTAAACAGTCCCTTTTCATGTTAAGCAGCTTCCCCCATCCACTGCCCTTTGCCTGACTAGACTTTATTCATTGGTCTGTTTTAAAGACATTTTGCAGGCCAGACCTAATTTATGAACAGAATCCACCACCTCCTTGGTTCCTTGTTTTTTTGCCTTTAAAAGGTCCTTACCATGAGAGCCCAGCTAGGAGATTTACAGGAGCACTTAGTGTTGCTGCACATATTACACATATAATTATACCGCATTTCCACCTTCCTTCCCTGCCTGCTGCTGGAGATGGAGTTTTGCTCTTTTACAGCTACTGCTATTCCCCTTCTAGCCTGGCCTATCAGTGCCTGACAAAGTCATCTCAAACTCTCTAACAATCTGAAGGATTTAGCATATCTTAATGGGTGTGGTGTTACTATTCATTGTGATCTATTGAGGGAATAGCTAGATAGATGTACTAGCAGAGAAAACAAATAGAAACAGAGACCATAGGAGAAATGCAGCTTCCCTTCTATTGGAAAGCATGTGAACATAGTGGTGACAGGGAGGGCTGGCAGGGGCTTGTGGTACACGTAACTATAATGCTATTTGCTTGCAGCTCAGACCCACAATAAAAATAAACCCTTCCATTCACAGGCCTAGCTGAGTCAAACCAGTAGCATCCACATCTGACTATGGTTAATCTCAGGGTTATTCTGAGAAGTGTAACCCCAACTAAGCACTCACACTAGTGACAAAGCAGGCTGGAGGGAAAGCTGCAAAAACCAGCCATTTGTGTAGGCTTCCCTATAGCACAGCAATGGGTTGTGTCACCACTCTGCAGGCTGCCCAGTGCAGGAACAGGCAAAGCCAGTTACAAACTGGCAGAATCTCTCCAAACTCTGTAGTCTAGCCCTTGCTTAGCTCCCTGCTGACACCTTATTTTCACAGCAGAGGTGGTTCATGTATAGTTACTGTGCTTTTGTCTTACATAAGGCTGCATCCCCAACAAGAGAGAGTCCTTCTTGGACCTCTGTGGGTTTCCCACCCTGGGATCTCACCTGATGAGCAATAACCTCTGGGAGGTGATACCACCAGCACATGGGAGGAGCACATGGGAGCTCCTGCCACAGTGAACTCAGGGCCTTGCTCCCACAGCTCCTTCATCTTAGATGGAATATGATAGCAAGGACTCATCAGTTGGTACTGGAGCAAGAGAAGAGCTGAGGCTAGGAAAAGAAGTACTGTTTCATAGGTGCCTAGATATGACAAGGCCCCTTACAGCATTCCATGTGATGAAATCTCCCTGGAGGTCTATGATAGCAGGCATGCTTGATTAACGATATCACTGAGTAATATCACTGGGACTGAAACAGGCTGTAGACCCCAAGCCTCACAGCAGGGTCCTAGGCATGAGCACCCAGCAGAATCCATGGCGACACAAGCTGAACTAAAGTTACATTTATAGCCAAGTTTCTAAGAAAATATACTCATGCTTCATTGCCCCACACTGTCAAGTTTCCTCAACTGGACAGAGAGGGATAAGGCCAAAAAAAATTCTGTTCATACAGCTTTCATGAAACAGGGTAGAGGAAGGAGATTCTATTAGTGCCCCACAGAGTAGGCTTTGCACTGTCCACCATGGGCATGGAAAACAGATTTCTCCTTTATAGCAGCTTTTTATATACTTGAAGGCTGCTATCACATCCATCCTGTCTTGTCTTCTCTACACTAAACCACCACATTTTACTCAATCTTCCCTCACATATCATACTTTCCAGCCCTCTGAGCATTCCTGTAGCTCACACAAATTAGTCAGCTGTGTCCTGAAGCTAAGTGTCCAGATCCAGATGCAGTACAGCAGCTAAGACTCCAGAAGTGCTGACTAGAGCAGAATAACAACCTCACATCTCCTACAGAGTCCACTTCTGGCCAGCATCTGCTCTTTTTGTAACATCATCACCCACCTGGCTGACTCATTGGGCATGTGATCTGCTTTAACCCCACTGCACCCCTGCTCAGTTGCTGTTCAGTCACTTGTTCCCTTTCTGGCAGTTCAGCATTTTTCCCTGTTCAGTTGGTCTACTTTTTCCTCCTAGAGTATCCTCCAGTTTATCACAACTATTTTGAATTCTGACCCTCCCCCAATGTATTTGCAGCTACTCTGCAATTTACCTGTTCTCTTTACACACTTTCCAGTCCATCATCAAGGCTACTGATGAAAACATTGGCTAACATCAGCCCTACAGAACTGATATGATACTTTTACAGGAATCTCTTGATGATTGCTCTCAGGCACAAGCCATTTTTTCATATCTCTGCATAGTTTTGTTTGGACCATATTTCTAACAGCAGCTCATGAAAATGTAATGCAAAACATATGGCACACTGAATTCAAAAGCTATGAATACCTGACTGTTCTCCCTAGCGCAGAAGGCCTGCTGCCCCACAAGGAAGACGGCTAGATTGGTCTGACATAGTCCACTCTTGATAAACCGATGTTAGCTTTTACTTATCTCTTCTTCCTCTTTTAAAAACTTGCAAGGAGCTTATTTAAGCAGGAAGCAGTTTTCTTGCCTTTTTTCTGTCTATATTGTGACCTCTCAAGATTCAGGTTAGCCTCCAGGGCTGTTTTATGTGTAGGCACTACTGAAATATAAATAACCATCTCAATAATAAAAGTGTGGGTTGGTTTGAACCTAGTACACTAATTAGCTTGCCTAGAAAGAGACATACTTTTGCAGGAAGTGTGCTGATAACTAGACTTTCAAATTGTTAAAAGCAAAAAACCCCCACCCCTGTTCTTTAATTCAGGGCCAGTGTGACCTGGCAATTAGTCATAGGACAGGTTCCAGCTCAATTAAGACAAACAGCCCAGTGTAATGGAAATGGTAATGTGACCAACAGGAGCAACCTGAGTTATAGTCTCAATTTTCTCCATGCCTGATGGATTTGAAATAAGTTCAAAGAAGGTCAAGCTGTTGACTTTTCATTTGCTGATCTCACACAAAGTTTTTCTATGCATTTCTGTTTCCTTGTGAGCTCTCTGGACTTGTCATCATTGTTCTGTCTCCCAAGGGCCAAAGTCCCTCCCCGAGCTGTATCTATGCTACGGAGGAGGTCCAAAACTGAATCTTAGGGAGGGTGACCTGCAAACTTTACACAAAATTTACAGAATTGTATAGGTTGGAAAAGACCTTTAAGATCATCCAGTCCAACTGTAAACCTAACACTGCCAGTTCACCACTAAACCATGTCCCTAAGCACCACATCTACATGTCTTTTAAATACCTCCAGGGATAGTGACTCCACCACTTCCCTGGGCAGCCTGTTCCAATGCTTGACAACCCTTTCAGTGAAGTAATATTTTCTAATACCCAGTCTAAACCTCCCCTGGTGCAACTTGAGGCCATTTCCTCTTGTCCTATCATTCATTACTTGGGAGAAGAGACCAACCCCCACCTTGCTACAACCTCATTTCAGATAGTTGTAGAGAGCGATAAGGCAGTCCAAGGAAGTGTCATTTCCCAATCTCTCTGCAGGTTATCTTCTGCCTGGTGTTTCTCAGACTTTTCCCTTTGACCTTAATCAGCTCAGACTTGAAAACAGAGCAAAAAGCAAAGCCCAGCCCTTGCGGACAGTCTCTGCAACTCTGTCCTCTGACTACCCAGTGCAATGCAAAATGGACCATAAAGTGGGTCTGAGGCCATCTCAGTACACCCAAGCATGCAAGGGAGGTTTGGAATGCATCTGCCTCCTGCTCTCAAGCCTTCCTCTGTAACCTTGAGGGGTGGCTGATCACACCTTTGTCAAATGCAGGGTGGGAAAATGGCTCAGTCTCTTGTTTCATAAGAAATGTGCCAAAGCTGAAGGCTTTGTGTGCCATTCCTTGCTGGAGAACACTCACAATTACATGCAATGCCTTTTTCATTAATGACAGAAGGAATCAGGCAAAGTGATGAGAAAGCCAGCAGGAGTGCTGTTTCAAAACCTCTGACCCTGGAAGCAGTCCCTTTTTACCTCCCAGATCAATGCAGCACCTTCAATATTTGAGCAAAGCAACAGTGCCACCCAGCGGCTGCCAGCCCTGAGCCCAAGGCCCACCCCCCCGCACCTCTGGGGCAGGTCAGTTATATTTTCCATCTAGTCCAAGTCAGGAATGGGGTAGGAATCGCGATGGCTGTCCATTGCTGCAGGACTGAAGTGTACGAGTAGTTGGGCATTAGCAGAGGCAGCTGTTATGGCAATAACATTGCGTTCTCCATCAACACTTACTTTTGTTGCCTGCTCAGTATCCCTGAAGTTACACAATTGAATTTGAGGAAGCATTATAAAGCAACAATGCATAGCAACATACGTAGTAGCATGGCAAGGGCTAATTTTGCAAGTGCACATTTCAGCCATACAGATTGCACTTGCTAAGCGTCACAGGCAATTAACCCTTTTGCCAGCTTGACCTTCCCCTTGCCTTTGACATGCTTGTTGCAGCAGATCACGGGCAGCCTATCCCCTGCACAGCTCCCCTGCAGGAACAAAGGTCTCCACAGCTTCTGTACAGATCTTCAGACTCCTGGTGTGGCACGGTATGGCTTATCTTTTGATTTTGTTTGCTGAACAACCTTTTCCCCAGTTTTAGATCTGAATTCTTTTGTTCCCGAGGTAGGAATTTGTGAAATTGGCCCTCTGATCTCTCACTGTCATCTTAGCTCTGCTGCTAAGATCAGTGAATTGCAAAGCTTCATTTCTACAGAATCAGAGTGATCTCTGTCTGGGGTCTCAACAGCAAGCAGGTTGCGGCATTTTAAGTCCACACCTAAAGGATGCTTAACCTTAAAGGAAGTAACTACTTCCTTCTCATTCTTTCCAGGATTCCTAAAGACTGCTAAACCCTGAGGCACTGCCTTCCTCTGCATTGGGCTCACAGAAATACCACCTGAATTTTACATAGGGCCAACCAGAATTTTGGTTATATTTTAGAGAGCAATCATAGCAGTATTTATATAGTTTCAAATTGAGAGAATGCTGTCATTATTTTTATACTAGCTCTGAAGAAAACTGACTGTTTCATGCTGGACCAACCAGATGCTCTCTAGGATATTACATGAGAATTTTATGTTACTCAGCTGGGTTGCTGGTCACACAGGAGACAGATCTTTAAAAGCAATGAAAATCAGACCAGAAGATGTCTCAATTATTTGGCACAGGGTACCAGTTTGCTTCTTGATCAGACAGAAGAAGCAGCAGTAGCTGGACAGCAGAACTACACAAGCTTAGAAGAGAGTGAAGGAACCATTTTTAGAATGAGGGCAGTCAGCCAGTGGAACACGCTGCCTAAAGTAGTAAGTGGAGGGTTCTGTTGCTGCTGAGATCCTGGAGTCAGGGTCTTGGGCGCTTTCTTGGAAGACATCTGCACTGAGATCAGATCAGGGCTCAGCAGACCTGACACTAGAGCCTGTGTGAGACAGGACAGCCTAGAGTATATAACAGTCTTTTCAGACATTAAAACTGATTAATCTTTGCTGATACTTACTTTTACTGTTTCCTTTTAATCACTTTGTTCCATTATTACTCTTCAAAACCTTGCTCCCCTGGCCTGTGACTCGGGCACAGCTCTTCTTCCTCATTAGCATCTTCACTTCTCCAGTATCAGTGATATCTCCCATTCCTGGCACTCCTGTAAATATTCCTGTTTTCTACCCAGCTGTTCAGGCAAAAGCCCTTAAAATTCAGAAGTCCGTCATCAATGAGATACTGTCCCAGTACACACTGGCTTTTCGGGCTCAGCTTATTCCTTTACTATAGAATGCTGCTAAGATTTAGCCCAAAGGCTCAGAGCTGCAAAAGCCAAGAATTTCTTTATAGAGTATGATCAGCAATAGCAACTTCTCAACCCCATGTAATCTACACAGAGGGACTCTAAACTCTAAAGTAGTTCTTCCCAAATGGGCTAGAACTAACAGTTCAGAAGGTTCTACCCAAAGTCTGGCTTCACCCTAATCCAATTTCAGATATCCAATTGCAGCTTGTGATGTTTTGTGTAGCGAAACTCTTGGGAACAGATTCGTGGCTTGTCTCAGGCTTGACAGACTTCTTTGCCCTAGGATGATGCACATGTTCCTGGTGTGTAAAGCCCTGAGCCTCAACAAAAGGCTTGCTTCATTGTATTTTCCCCTCACTACCTCCAGTTCACTCTTACTTATTTTAATCTCTTCCCAGGCATCTTGCCATCAATAACTAGGAGAGTCAGAGAAGCTGGGTCTGGAGAGCAAAGCTGGCTTTCCCACAGCTTGCAACAATCTAACCAACTCCAAGTGCCCAGCACAACAGCAAAGAAGGAAAGATTTTTCAACAGGTGTGTAACGCCTGTTCCTGCATATAACAGTAGTGGCTGGCAGCAGAGGCAGGTGTTCCTGGCTCTTCCATAGCTTCAGTTTGTAGTGATTTCCAAAGAACTCCCTCCTTTCCTCTCCCCTCTTTGGTCATCTCAGGCAACCATCACAAGACCTAGTCTTACACCAGCCAGCAAACTCATAGGGTGTCCAGTTCATACCATGGCTGATTAAGCTGGACCAGGCAGAGACCACCGCAGACACTGGGCACAGGCAAGACCTTTCCTCACACACTGCGCTGTAGGGGGGCATTAAAGAAACACAGGGAAGAGTGTTTGGCAAAGCCCATGCCACACACCACAGATGTGCTGGTGTGGGCATTTAGCTAAAAGCCAGCTGTGAACTGCTATCTCCAGCCTGGACTCACTTGTCATCCCCTAGCATGAACGCCGCATTTGTTGAGGCAGAGCTGCCTCTTTGTCCTTAGCACAACACAGTCTTTGTCCACAAGCATCAGGCTCTCAGGTGCTGCTGCTCTAAAATAGCAATAGAGCATGCTGAAAAAAAAAAAAAATCAGTCCAGATTAACACTGAAACCCTTTCATCAAGGAAGTGTGCTCCTCACAGGTGCTGATACTGCCCCATGGAGAAGGTTTCTCTCCCTCCTCCCTGCAGTGAGGATGCACACTCAGTGGACAGCTCCCTAAATATCCAGGCTGGGACAGTCATTCCCGAAAAGTGTCTTTCAGTTTAAATCCATATCAGTAGCCGAGAGTTGTATTTTTAATTAAGTGGCTCTGAAACAAATGGAAAGTGGAGGTCAGCAAGAGACAAGTACACCACAGATGAGCATCAGTTATCTTTCTACAAGTTTGGACCAAGAACTCCTCCCAGCCATAAGCAAGGAGGTTTTAGTGCTGCTACTGCAAACACACAGAGCCAGAGCACCCTTCCCCTGGAACAAGTCAAGCCCAAACACAGTCTTCCTGCCACATACAATGACACCTATTTCCTAGTGCTCAGTTTGCATATTCTCACCTAAGAAATTTTTGTCCATCCTCCCTTCTCATGAAGGTGCCCCTTTGTCCCTGGCTTTTTTTTTTTTTTTTTGCCTATAGCTGAACACACTGAAGGGCCTATGAAGAATTATAACAGAGGCCTAGGCATCCCTTCACCCTTCTTGCTACATACCAGCCTTGGCTTTTTAGCCTCTTTCTTACTTGGTTTCCCACATGACAGCTATCATCTCCACCGTGTTCCAGCCTCTAGTGGCATTGAGCTTGTGTTGTCTGGAAGACAACTGCAAAGGCTACAAAAGAAAAACCCTATCTCTTTAATGCCTCTTTCTGAGAGCTGAGATACCTCAATTGATAATAAATCCCCTCCTCCTCTGTATTTCTCTTTCAAAGGAGACTAAACTAAGAGATGTGTTTACAGCATCTGCCTGCCTGAAATATCCATTTAGGTGACACATGCCCTTCTGCACATCTTTTCAGTATGTGAAAAGGAAGCTCCAAAACTTCCAGCTCATGCAGTTTCCACCAGTAGCAGCTCCCACACATGGCAAATATGTTCATGTCTTATCAGCAGCCAAACATCACATCATTTAGTGGTCAGAGATATCTTAGCATCATGCAATAGCTTGCAAATTCATAAGAAAACTGCTCCTTCCATATACTTCATGCAAAGCATTAACATAGCCATTTCAACTGCCCCAATTTCTTTGGTTGCAAAGTATGTTGTCCCACAAGGCTTTAAAAATGAAAGAAATAGTTAAGTGTCCTACCCCACAGAGAGCTCTGTGCTGCACCTGGGTAGCAGCAGCAGCTCTCCAAAGCAGGTAAAAAGTCAACTCATTCTCATGCACACACAGAGCATCCTCACTAACAGGTGAGGAGGATGTGGATTGTTTTGATCTTTTGATCAAGACAGCAATTTTCCTGATGCTGTAAAATTACAATATAAAATCAGCCACATTAGGCCAAGAGTCTCAGAAGCCATTAATTCTTGAGAAAAAGATAATGAATCTAATAAAACTAGATTTTCCTGTTCCCAGAAGGCCACTGTGAGTTATATACAAGGTATAGACTGCCATGGTCCCATTTAATTGCATCACATAGGCCTGGGGCTGAGAGCAAGTAGTTTGTCTCAGGGATTGTTAGTGGAAAATATTTGATTTGCTCATGCAACTAGCCACTGAGCAAGCATTTGTAATGAGGCAATCAAAGAAAGCATTTCACATGAGGGTCCCTGAGACTAAGATTTATCTTGAAAGCAGAGTAAGGTCAACCATTTGCAGACTCGAACTCCCATCTACCTGCTGTCATGGCATTTGGAAACTAGTTAAAACCCACCAGTAGAGCTGAGCCTTGTATGTGGACATGCCTAGTACTAACAAGCATGCGAAGGCAATGCAGGAAGACTCCCAGGCTGCAGCCCTGCTCAGAGGTACAACTAGCAGAAACACTAGCACTGACAGAGATACAGACTTGAGCTCTCCACACAGCGGTGAGAACAGTCCCAAAATCATGTCCTTCCTGAGTGTTTGTCATCTCAGTTTTCTTCTCTGAAATAGGCAGGACAAGAATCAGCAACAGGGAATCTCCTGATACAAGCATGTGGTACAATCCAGTTCCTGTCACTATTGGCCTCAGATCAAAGTGAATTTCATTTGTCCCCACCCACAGGGGCTGCAAAGGTTTAAAACACAGAGAAGTGTGTTGAGTTCTGCAGCTGGGAGAGACAGGAGCACTGTCAAGATGTTTAAGTCTTCACACATTCCTGCTTGTTTTGGCCTCAGCTCCAGCATCAAAGCTCCCTTTTGCTCTGGAGAGGAGGAAAAAACCCTATGTCTGAGAATTTCAATTCAAGAGCTGCTTTCTGAAAGGTTTCCTGCCAAAAATCCTTCTTCCTGATGGATTTTACAGTGTCACCAATGATGCTGCATACTGAGCTCCCAAGGCTTTATCTGTGAACCACTGAATATTTGTTTAAAAATTAAGATGTTGAAGTGCCTCGCTTATAAAAAAAATTTGTAGCATTGAACAGAAGCGACAGGAGACAGGATGAAGCCATTTCCAACTCCTGAGAAACAACATGAGTCCTTCCAACCCTTCTGCCCAGGGAATGACTGCTGCCAAGGTGAAGACCTGGAGGCTTACACAGCCCAGACTATGTGCTGAGCATATGCAGAAAAGGGGCTAAAATGTTTCCACTTTCAAAAACTGGGAAGTGAAAAGCTAAGACTTAGTTGTAATGACATCCTCCAAGATTGAGGTTCTCTGATAATAATTAAGAAGTTACATGAAAAAAAACTCCTACCAAATACTCCATTTTCATCCCCAAAGTATGTTAGTAAAATGCCTTTTACCAGCATCACCCAGGGTCAGAAAGCTTTTGTACCTTCCCCACTTTGCAACTTGGCTCTTTAAACACAATCTAGTCCTAGACATTGTTTCCCATATGCTGCAAACAGATGCTGTCTTGAAGGCTCAAGAGTTTTTTGGGGGGAGAAATTTTCCTTCAAGTAAAAAGACTGAAGTACCAGTTCCACTCTTATTCACATCCTTATGCTATGCAAAGGATGTGCAGCAGTGCCACGTGAGTGTGAAGTCTGCAAGGAGTGCCCGCATGCTCTCCAGGCTCACCCCTGGACCACCTATTGCTGATAGTCTGCAAAATGGCTGACAAGGGGGTGCTGTTAATATCAAATGACAACCTATCTCCTAAGCTGATTCACACTGATTTCAAAGAAAACCCAAGTCAACAAAGACTGGTGCCAAATAAAAGATTTTTCCTCTTAGTAACAATATGAGTGACTAATTAACAATCAATAAACCCATTAAAAATAACATTAAAGTCCACAAGGGGCACTGTACCAATAGCTGATCATTTGTGCTAATGAAGCAAGAAAGCCTTGCTGGGTGCAGACAGAAGCATATGAGCCAGTTCAAACAGAGATGATACAACTTGAACAGTCACCCAAAGACCAGATGGAAACTAACCTGGGGTTTCCTTTACCACTGATGTTTCCAAACATTTGAAGTTTCACACACACACACTTTCACTCCCTGCAGCCTTCACAAGCTCAAGATACAGGCAGCAACATGAAACTTCGGCCCACACTTTACGGTTAGCCTGAGCTCACAGTCCCTTCTGGACTTGAAAATAGAAGGGCATTAAGCCACCAGTCCAACCATGGAAGGCTCAGATGCCACAGAAACAATGGTGCCCTGGCTTAGCTCAGCCATCATTGATAATGCAAGTAGCTCAGAGCTGTTCCAGCCTCAGCATGTTCACACAATCCATGGGAGACCACCCCAGTTCCCAGAAAGGCCCCAAATACAAAACTGAACAGATAGCAGCAGAGAGGTACACCATTCCCTGTTAAGTCTCAAAATTGAATAAGCTGTCCATCCACTGCTAAATGAAGCTCCTCAGAGTTCAGTTACCAGCCCTCCTTTATGAGCCAGCCTGCTTGCAGGTAAAGGAGAAGCCTAGGAAACAATCAGCTTGCAGCTTGTCTTGAAAATGCAAACACAAGAAGCAAGGGCATAACAGACAATAGTTAAGGCATTGTCAGTACCAGTTCCTTGCTCTCTAGCCTGGAACATGAACATGCAAGAGCCACGATGCAGCAGAGTGACCCAACAGAATATTTGTGAGGATTGACCGTAAGTTCTTGGAGACTGTGATTGTCTTTTGACTCAATGTAATACTCTGTGCATCAGGGCCTCAGAATGCTCCTGCACTAAGAATAATAGCCATCGTCATTTTCCATAAGCAGATCACTGCATCTTAGACTCAAAAAAATGCAGCAGTTATGGCAATGGCTCCCTTGGCTCCATTTTAACCTAGTCACTAATCTCTTTGCATCAAAGTGATGGACAACTCAGCTCCTCACAGCAAGAACATCCTGTGATTTCTCAAAGCCTTTATTCAGGGACAGACATCAGATCTCACAGGAACTCAGAAGGCACTTTTCTGCACTCCCTTCTCTGCTGCAAACTCAGAACCATACTCCTTCCTTAGCTCTACCAGGAGAGTGTGTGTTTTTCCTGCCAACACCCTGAAGTTCATGTTGACATGCCATCCATTACAGACAGCCTACTGCCAGGAATAAAGCAGGCAACCAGAAGGAAAACCCAACAAAGGCCTCGCACAGCCCCATGGCCCTGGCTCCAGCTGTCTTTTGGTTTTAACAGCAAAGGTTTTGGAAGGGCCTGTGTCAAACCTCTGCAAGAAGCATGGCCAAGCCAAGAATTTGCAAGCAGTGAAACTAGTGGAGTGGCTTCATTCCCCTAAAGGAACAGACTGGAGGCAGCTTCTATCAGGGCTACAGGGATTTAAAGAAGGTTTACACCCCAACCTTGGCAGCCTGAAGGCTCAGTTTCCCTCCTTGAGATACTGCTCTTATTTGGGCCAAGGCAGGGATTGATCACTTGAGTCCTCTCCCCTACAGAAACAGTGCCTACTTCTTCTACCCTCTTCTCTACATTGCTGTCTTACCTTACTCCAGTAGAGTAAACCATGGGGCCAGCGCCTAAGAGGACTGACAGGCTCCTTCTCCCCATAGAACATGCATTTGTAACCAACTTGGTTGGCAGCAGTCCCTCTTGAATCCAGACTTTGTACTAAGCACAAGCAAGAGTTGGGGCTCTGCGTCAGGTTAGACAGGTACGATGCACTCATTTAAGAGCCTGCACTACTGAACTCTTCAGCATGGTCAGCTATGTAAAATAGACTGTTACGTATCTAGTGGAATAAAACAGCAAAGGAAAAAACACATACTCATGCCTCTAACCAAAACCTCTAACACACCCAAGCTAACTTTACAGTTTAAAGCAACCATCAAGTTTGGAGTCAGTTTTTTTTTCCTCAGAGGTCTGTTAATTCCTTACATGGCATCTGTGTCAGGGAAGCCAGTAGTTATGGGATGGGAACTTGTGCCAGAGCAAAACAAATTTGATTGGAATGAGAAAACCAGTGGAAAGGGCAAGCAGCTGGCTTCAGTTAAGGCCTTTTTAGAAAACATCTGCCAAAGGATTCAAAGGAGAATGGCAAGCTCCCTTGAGCACAGATGAGCCCAAGCAGAGATACTAGTTTGTATTGTTTAGACATGTGGGATTTGCCCACATGTCAGCACATGCTGAGTACAGTTTGCCCCTTGCAGATGCTGCAGGCACAGAGAGCCATATCAGATGCCTCTGTGGGACAAACCCCTCATGGGAGAGGGGTACTAGGCTGGCAGGACCTCAGATCTGCAGGAGACAGGGCTGGGAGGGATTACCAAGGTCATCTAGACCACCATCATGCCCCCAAACTAAAGAGAAAAAGCATCTGGGATAGGAATGGAAAAAGGCACAAGGACTAGAAGTTCCTGCAGTTCCTTTTGATACCATCTGTGCTTGCCTTGATTTCACTGGGCCCGAGCACTGAATATCTCAGGATGCTAGAAAAGGGAAACTCACACTTGCCAATCCTCTAACCAGGTTTTAGCATGGCAGACTCTGGGATGCCACCATTGCAGCGTGGCTGCACATGGCACTGCCAACTGCTCATTTCAGCACCTTTGTGATAGGAACACGAAGACTGGTGTGAACACAGAATGGCTGGGGGATTCTGGAAGCTCCAGAAAGCACAAGCAGCAGCAATAGTGCTCTGAGACTGGCAGGTGTCAATGGCACCCTGATTAACCTGGCATGAGGATTCAGCATACATCCACATGCAGCTTCCCAGGTTACCCATGCTGGGGAACAAAGCACAACCTAAAAGCAAAGGATAGCCTACCCTCTAGGCTTTATGAAGGAGGGGAATGCTGGTATCCTTCCCATACAGATGAGGAAACTGATACACTGAGTGAGGAAGTCCCCTCAGTTACTTTGCTAACTGGAGCTGGGAATCAAGCCCAGGTTTCCTGATCTGGCAGCCATATTTGTTTTACCTACTTGCCCATCCTGCTTCTCAGCCACAGCCAGAGCCTGCACCTCTTCACTGCTAGCAATGACAACTGGTTTCCCAGGAGCCCTGGTAACATCCAACTGGAGAATGGTGCATAACTGTCACATCTACTATCTTCTACCTTGGACACTGACAGCCTCTTCACAAGATTCAGACATCTGGAGAGACATTTGTTGATATGTTTGGGCCCAGGGCAGAGAAGAGAAAGTACAAGGAAATAAGGGTAGTGAGCACACACTAAGCCCCTTACCTCCTGCTGGGGGGTTGGGGGCAGGGGAAGGTGGGAGAAGGACAAAGGCATCACAAAGGAAAATAATTCATTAAGAGATATCAGGATTTATTTACCTCCAACAGCATAAAACAGTGAAGCGATAAGGACTGTATTTAACTTCACACTCCAGCTGCCCTCCATGGGACACCTGAGGTTAATGCCTCCATTTAAATGGAAATTGAGTGCCAAATAATTAGCATCTGTTTGCAAAAAAGGCCCCAACACATTATAAAGAATCTTTGTCAGTACAGTTCCAAGCAAGTGTTCCAGTTACTGCATCACAACAGGCTAGACCTGACTTAAGGTCAGTCCCAGTCAGCAGAAGGTCTGCTCTCCAACAAGCTGAACATGTCTGCATGATTAGTGTCCCCAGGAGATCTCACCTGGGCATGGAGCATAAACTTTGGAAGCAGCCAATTCAGAGAGATGAGGTCAGCCCCTGAGCTGGGTAGACAATAAGTCAGCCAAGAGAAATGGGTTATATGCAAGTAGGGACAAGCCAAACTGAAAAGACTCTTAAAGCAGTTTAGTAGCGCCTAGAAGGAAAAAAGTCCAAGTTGAAATTATTACATATTATATAAAAAGGTTCTTGCAGCAAAAGATGCAGATGAAAAATGGACAGTTTACACAGATTTATTAGATACCCAGCTATCTCTGATGGAGCCATGCATCTAATGTTGCAGTAGAGGTGGATTCTGGATGGCCAGAAAACTGTGTCAGAGCCATCAACTGTCCCCAGGCTGGAACCAACCAACACTGCTCATATTAACCCAGCTGGCAAGGTCTGACTGCAGCCTGTCAAACTCTGGGTCTCCAATACTTTCCCACTTATATAGTATATACGTATATAGTATAACTAAAGATAATATTGATCCAAAGCTTTTCTTCAAATTCTTTTAAAGTAAATCTGGTTAGAAACTGGGAAGAATCATAACCCCACATAACATTGATACTTTGTATCAAAATAATGCAGAAGAAATAGGTGGCTTGTTTTTCTGCTTTGACCTGGAATTCAGTAGTCGAATACGATGAAAATTCAAAATCAACAATAGGATGCAAGTATTTCTCATACAATATAGCCAAGGGAAAATCCATTAATTAAAAATGCAGACAATTATGTGTAAATGATTGCTAAATTTAAATCAAAGGGAGTTAATTTTTACAGAGAGGAAACAACAATTCAGTATGCATTATAGCCATGTTCCATCTGTCTTTAAAAACTCCCCAAAATCTTCAGTAGATAAGTCTGGACGGATTGTTATCCCATGTCAAGCCTTAGTGAAGCGAGACAAAATTTCTAAAGAATTGTGCAAGGAGTTGCAAGAACCATGTCTATGACACTAACTCACAAATCTTTTTATAAGGAATGGTATAAAAACCTAGTTTGACAGTTTACTTTTAACAGTCATCTAAAAATCAAGCTATTAAAGCCTCTTTTTAAAGAATACCCCTAAGGATACATAATAGCTAATAAGTTCAAAGAAAACATTTTTCTGAAGTACAAGCCAGAAATGTTAAGAAAGCAGTGGGTCTGGGGTTCCTTCCGCTAGGCCCTGCTAAACCCACACTTCATCTGTTCCACCAGGTGAGAGCTTTGCCCAACATTAATCAAGTTACTCATTGCAAGCAAATGACATCCCAGAATTAGTCATTTGTCTTTTTAAACTCACTTTTAAGACCTGTGAGATTTCTGCAAATGTGGTTCCTAATTAACTTTATTCTTCATAATGAGAAATCTTTGCATATCTCTCTGGATTTCTGTTGTTTCTCGCTGTTCACAAGGAGCATTTCTGCTGCTCAGAGCCACAGTGGGCACTCAAACCCTGTGGTAGGGTTACTCTTTAGACAACCTAAACTTTTATTGACAAGAGCTGACACTTGACACAGTTACTGGCATGTTGGACCTTTCAGCAGGAGGCAGAGAGAGTGCCAGAGCAATTTTTTTCCAGCCATCTTATGTGCAAGAATGAACATCATATCTAACCACATACACAGACCCAAATGTGCAAACAGCTGGGAGCCTTCCTGACTTGGAGGGGAAATACAAGCCAAACTTCTAAGCTCCCTAGCTGGCTTACATTCATCTTGCCTGTCACCTTCCCAGCAAGTCACTGGTTTACAGTACAAATTTCTTCCCTCAGGAGTTTACAGCTAGAGCAGTCTGAAATAGGGACAAAAGAAAAGCTTTTAACCACAATTTACTGACCAGAAACTGAGGCACAGACTGATTTAAGTGATTTTTCTAGGCTTGAATGGGCATAGCTGGTGGTGGTACATGCTATGTACAAAGTCAGAGCTGGAACTCAGCCTCCTGCCATAGCTTCTTCACCACCTCCTCTCCTGAGCACAAGAGGCTAAGCCTTGCACTGCAGCCTGAATATATGCCACCTTCAGGAGCTGTGGCCTTAGGGGACAGTATAATCTGAGAACTTGATCCTCCACAACCTTAAATCCTGTCTGCAGCTCAGCCAGCTGAGAACAAAGGGAAAGCACGCAAAAAACAGCAACACTGCCTCCTGTCCACAATATGCTTCCAGGGACCCTGTATGTATGAGAGAAATTTCAAGCTGGAGTCAACCAACATGTCCTTAAAGCCATCATGCAACTCCTCTCTTGGCTCTGGCCTCAAGCGTCCCTCTTAACCTGTTTTTGTCAAAGTGCTGAGTGCAGGGGGAAACACCCTGGGTTTTGCCAGCAGAGAGGACCAAAAACACACCAGTGACTGCATGGAAGAGGAATTTGGGTGGAGAAGGAGCCTTAGAAGGGAAACACTTGGAAGTGCTACTGCCTGGAGAAAAGTAAAAAAGAATTGGATCATTTTAGAAATATTTACAGCTTCACTGCATTGCTGCAGAAAAAGCTCATGCTGCCATGTTTAATTTATTTCAGACTTGGAAGAATAAATCTCATTAAGGGCATGTGTTCACAGTTAAGATAATTGCAAACATCGATGGCTTTAAAAATAAAGCCTTGTGCACCAGCATGAGCTCTGAATCCATGCCTACAAGTGGCTCCAGTTTGAACAACCCTACAAGGATGCTGCTAAAGGCAGAAAGAGGGGCCCAAACTGAGCACCGAGTGGGGGCAGGGGGCAGAAGGAATCCTCTTAAAGGGAGAAATTGCTCCCTGTAAGCATGGGCACTACTCTGAAGCAGAAAATATAGAGCATGTTGTTCCCCACTTTGACACCACCTGGTAAAAGCAGAACTACACATTGTTCAGTGCCTGGTTGTCACCCTCTCACATTCAGCTCCCACTGCACTGAGCACATAAAGAGTCTTAAAAGCCCCATATATGTACATCCTCACATCCTAGAAACACAAGCACTACATAATTTTTTTTTCAAGATACTGCTTACCTGAAACTAGGGTTAATCTTCTACAGCTGCTATAAAGGCAACATTAGATCAGACCTGAAATTATTAGACTGTCAGTTCTAAAGAGAAAGAAATCACTACATGTTCAAAATGTCGCATGCAGCACTGCTCTTCCCAAATCATTCATATACCCTATTCTTCCGGCTTGCCTGCCCCCATCTGTTTTTCTCTGTGGACTCTGCAGGCATTTGCAAAGGGTCTCTGCACTACATGTGATTAGTTGGCCAAAAGCATGCATTATTATTCCAGGGTTTGTTAGCAGTTTTGAAACAAAAGAGAAATTGAATGTATCCTGATCTGGAAATAAAAGATCAATTTTAAAGGTATCTGAAGAATCAGAAGTTAATGAAAAATCACTGCATCCTTTTTGTAAGGCATGTTCCTTTTGATCATTAAGCTTTTAGTTACCTTGCAGAAATAAAGTCATCCAAAAACGGAAAGTTAAACATGTCAATAGTAAAATATTTAAAATATCCATTGTGCTTTATTTAGGTATACACACAATATTTAAAAAATATATGAACTTTATGTCTGGAAGTATTTCAGTACCAAATATGCATCTCATAGGAAAGAAGTTGTTACTGACTCCCTCAGCTGAGCAGTATCCCAGAGAACCCAGAGTTCAGGATTATCCCTGCTAGAACTGCCTGCAAAGAGACCAAGAGAAAAATGCCACACCAGGAAGGAGCTGATTTAACATAATGATCACTTTTCTTTTTTGTCTGTGGGGCTTATATCTCACTCGCCTCTGCTCTCTGTAAGCATCACAAGGTTTAACTTCATCTTAGGTTTTGTTCCACTCTTTTTGCTTTCTCAGCCTTCACATTCCAAGTTTCTTTCCCCAAATTAAACAGAAGATGCAAAGAGCTGGGTGCCAGGTAGCACAGTCAATGCAGAGGCACTACCCTCTGATCTGTCCCCTGAATATGATATTCCTCCTTCAGAGTTCAGAATGCCCCTTTGTTCATAGGTTTTAACTCCTAAAGAAAGCTAACTTGCCACTAATGACTGAAGGAGGCAATATGAAAAGAGAACATGGAGTTTGTAACAAGGTTCCCCCCACCACCTTGAGAAAGTTCTTTGTAGATCCCCTGTTTGGTCTGATTCCAGGAACTTCAGCACTTTGAGCCATGAGAGAAAAACCATTTTCCCCATCCCATCAGGCCCCAGCACACCTTCTGTCTCAAAGGCTCTTCCATGGTTTAAAACCCCAAAGTTTTAGCAGAGGCACCAATCCTGGAGCCAGACGTTGACATCCTGGGCTCATCTGTTTCTTCCAAAGCCTCCCCCAATTACTGGGAAGATTGAGGAAAGCACTACCTGTGCTCCCAAATTTTTTAGCATTCTTCCCAGGGCTCTCAAATCTCTTTTGATTGACCTCAGACTTTTTGTTGCAACATCATTAGTACCCACATGAAAGAGCAAGAATGCATAGTAGTCTGAAGGTTGTACTAGGCTCTTCAGTCTTGTGGCAACATCCCTAATCTGGGCCCCAGCAAGGCAGCAAGCTTCCCTGAAAAGAGGGTCTGGTCTGCAAACAGGTGCTTCTGTTCCACACAGGCAAGCATCACCAATGAGCATAACTCACTGTTTTTTCTTCTCAGCACTGGCCTTAATGCATGTTTTGTTGCAAGGGGTTGGTCTTTCTGACCTTGGCAAGACTGCTTGCACAGGTTCATCCTCTATCTCATTATGGGCTTCATCTACCACACCCAGGGTCTCATACCTATTCTGTAAGGGTATCTTAGAGGGTGAAGAGGGGTTTCTCTTATCACTCCATGCTGTAACCTTCTTCCACCCTTCCTTGTCCCTTGTAATGCTGCCTTCCTCTGACACAAAGCAGATCCTGGGCCTACCTCCATAGTGGCCACATCAAGTTGGCTTCCATGCATCATAGACAGTAGATTACAGCTCCGTTGATCAATCTCCCTCTCACTCTCAAATACTCCTTAGTCTGCCCACCTCAGCCACCAAGGTTAGCAGTCCATCAATCTGGTCACACCACCCACAGGTTTGCTTGCCATCACTTTCCACCTCTAGGAATATCCCTTCACACATCCCACAGCCGGAAACCTGGGTGGTCACATGCTTGAACAGGAGCTCTGTCTGGGTGGCTGCATTGGTTCTACCAGGTGCTAGAAGCTCAGGAGAAGCAGAAGACACTGCCTGCCATCACATGCCTGCCCACTTTGTCCACTGCAATCAGCTCGGCTAATTGCTTTTGCCCACATAAATCTCCCGCACTGTCGGGTGCAGGCTCCGGCCCTTTCTGTCTCACCCGATCAGCAGGTCCGGGGTCAGTTGCTTGGGGAACGCCCCCTGGTCAGACAAGCCTCTACTTGCCCACGCGTATCCCTCGCGTGTCCCGCCGCCGCTTGCTGGCACCACTGCTGGTGCTCCTCCCGCTGCTCCAGCGTCCATTGCAGTCCCAGACACCTCTGCCATTTGTGTAATGAAGGCAGCCCCAGCCATCCAAAATTATCTATGCTGCTATTTTGCATCTGACTGCTGCCTCTGGCACCAGTTTGGTGCTGCTTTTGCAATCCACAGGACAATGTTCTCTTCCACACTCTTCTGCCAATGCTACTTTAAGCCATGAACGCTAAATTAATCAGCAATTAAATTTATTCTCCTTTACTGATTGCATCTCTTTCAAAACAGTTATCAGCACTGACTTATGAAGAAGTATCCAAAACCACATCAACTTTTGCCAGCAGCTCTTGTGAAGCACCTGATTAGTCTCATAAGCCAGTTGCTTAAGTCCTGTACTCAGCAGGCATCACAAATCACTTTGCACTCTAGCTCCCAAAGAGTAAATGCTAAAAGAGCAAAACTCCTCTTTCCTATAGGATCTGTTACCCACAAAAGAAAGCATTACATTCACCATTAGGTCAAACTCATTAAACTAAATAGGACTAAATTTAAGTGGGATGAGTAAACCAGATGTTATTAACAGTATTATTTCACTTTAATACTGCAGCAGCACCAAGGCAGCCTATATTATGTTGGATGCCATACAGAGATAGAGACAGTTCCGTCTCAAAAAATTAGTTACTATTGCATAATCTCACAGAAGAAACTAGACCTCCTACTAAAAACAACCTCACACACCACAGACTTAAGTATTTTAAGGTGTGAACAGGGAAATCAAACTCCATTTAAAGAGTTCTGGCTACCAAAGTTCATTACTTGAGCTAGGTGCTTTTGCCCCAGCAGAGAAGAAACTTGCCCTCTTAACAGAAGCCTCTCACTTCAGGGAAGTCAGTCAGTCATAGTTGCAGTTAATGTAAAATTGGCATACCCATGCTACTTTCAGTCTAGTCAATGTGAATAACAACAACGAAGACAGGGTGTCACACACAGTGTTACCAATCCAAGTATAACCTGTCTAGAGATCTCACTTGCAGTTTCACTGCTCCCCCATGCCTAGCTCTGTGCTGCTGCATCTGCCCTGCCAGTATTATCTGTGCTGGCTCCATTAAACTCATGTTCTACAAAAATTTTCTTCTTCTGCACTAACATATCCACAGTGATCCCACCTCTGCCCTAAATTATCTTGATGAAATGGAGGGCAATATTAAGCACAAGGCCACAAAGCATCCTTAAATATGCTGACAACTTCAGAGGCAGAGAAAATCCAAGTTTATTTTAAGTGAGCTCATACTGCTGCTTTTTTTTTTACTGCACATTCACCTCCGAGTTATATATTTTACTGTTTAAACACGCGCAGTTCAAGCCATGGAAGTATTTTCTATGGCTGGAGCCAAGAAGCCGTACCTATTTCATGGCTCTGCTCAAGATTTTTACTGCAGAGAAAGTCCTCGTCTACCCATATACATATAAAGGCCTCAGACCAACAGCCCAAGGCACAGATGCTGTCTTTACCAACAGAACTGAGGTAACAAAGTGAGAAGGGAAAATTTATACGCACACATTATACATATCATCTGAGGAGACATAACTGAGAAGCTAATGTCTGCCTTGCTTTGAAGAAGGCTAACACATAACATTCACTGTGGCTCAAAATGCCTCTAAAACTGTTATGTAAACTGCATCTTAATGGAGAGTCTCAGTATGAGGAGAAATCACTCATGCAGTAACAGACTGTGCAACACAGCTCTGGCAGCAGCAAAGTTCATTAGGAATGCAAATCTGTTGTGCTGGGAACAGGAAAGGGATAGGTTTCTTTTAAATACCCTTACTGCAAACCATTTAAAATGGAAAACAGTAACAGGAACCAGAATGCATCCAGACACATCTGTCTTGTGCTATCCTAGCAAAATGAAGAGTTTAAAAATGCTTTTTTTTTTCTGGTTTTATTTCAATTTTTCTGGTTACTTCAGTTTGAGAGGAGCCAAAAAGACAAGAATTTCCTGCCTTGGCAAGAGTCTGAAGAATCACTGCTTGAAGAGTCCTATCCCAACCTGGCATAAGAGCACACTGCACCAAAGCAACATGGCCCCAGACACTTAAATGTGGTTATTTATATCACTGACAGATAAGCCAAGTCACCTCCGTAAATTGCTCCATGCACATGGCTTGTGTATATCGGATGGGACAGAACGCAACAAGGAAACATTTCCATTACATTACATGAAGCAGCCTCATCCCCCTCTCCAAACATCCCTGACAAACTTGTGACTGATGAGCCTCATAATTCTTCTGGCCCATTTCTGTTTATCACCAATTCAACTATGCCTCCATTTGAGCACTGAAGACAAAACCTACATTCCCTTTAACCTGACATTGAGCATTAAGGTTGTTTTTAATTGTTATTCTAATCTTGATAGATTAGCACATTGAGAAACATGGAAGCTGCTCATCTTTATTTTGAGGTCTATCCCCAACTTCATAAAGACAGTTGCAAGCTGGTTTTGGCCCCTTCCTACCTAGCAGCCAGTCCATCTCTGACAAAAACATCAAAAGAGTGACTGAAAGCTATTTTCCTTGTTCCATGCTAAGTGCTTCTCCAACAATTCAAGTGCTTGCAAAAGAGATATGATTACAAGCAAGGAGTCTTACAGGGAGGGAAGAGTGACATGTTCAGGGTTTTGCTTTGTTTGCTTAACAGATCATCAAAACCAAGTAATTGCTAAGGAGAGAAGTCTCCACATGATGCCACCTTCCTGCTTCAGTGAGAGCTACTTGTGTTCTGCTGCATTAAAGCAGCTGAATGTATTTATTTTTTAATGCTCCAGAACTCAGATCTCCTGGAATCACAACCAGCCACCCTGCAGACTCAATCTCCTGGTCACTGATGGTGCCTCAATGTAGATTTGACAGCCTATTGCAACATCATTGAAGAGGGGAGAGCCACAGAAGCCTCAGTTTGAGGAGTGCAGCAAGGAGTTCAGCTGCACCATGCCAGGGTGGAATTAAGCCATGTACCCTGCACTAGCAAGCTGATCCCATATTGCCTACCAAGCCAAAGGAAGGTTTTACTTCAAGGCCACTGTTGTGCCTACCTCTTCATTCCTGCACCCATGCATAAGCCATGAGTAACTTCACAGTAACCAGTTTCACTAGTGTGAAAGCAGCTTGAACCAGCATCAGTGTTTTCCTGCTTTCTCTTACTGCCTCTCTAGCTCATAAAACACACTGCTCAGAAATGTGATGTGGTTTGATTTTGGGGTTGGTTTGGTTCCCCCACACACACTACCAGGCCTATCTGATGGCCACACAGAGATTTTTGATTTCTATTCCTCCTGAGTTTGCTCTGTTAAGTACATTACAGGTCTTAGAATATCTTCTTGCTGATTGCTTCTGCACATGTGAAAACATCTACACATTTTCCTTTACTACTTATCTGCTTGTTGATGGATCTGTCTCTCCTGCACAACAGAAACAGCCATTTGTGGTTTCCTTTACAAAAAATAAAAGCACTGAATTTTACCAGCCACCTGTGTTGAGTCAAATACCAGCCTGCGCCACTGCAAACTGTAGACACAGGTTTCCCCAAGATGGTATCCATGCTTACTGCAGACGACTTCAGAATAAGAAATATTAAGGATACTTTTTCAATCTGTTCTCCTCAAATAGGTAAGCACACAGCCAAAACAGCAAACCATTGCTCAAAGAAGCATCGGTGTGGCCAGGGAACAGGGTTATTGTCACCAAAGAACAGGCTAAAGCATGGAATTTTACGTGAACTATGGTTCAAGACCCTGCATGCCATGTGTTTCCTGGAAAGTCCATCCTACTTATCCTATAATTCTTCACTGAACATATCACTGGGTCCTTCTTGGCAAAGTCCTACAGCCAGCTTGGCTCAATCCTCTGACATCAATGCATATAACAGATATCTGTCAAAGGTCTCGGGCAAAGGTTACCCAGTCATCCACATACACTATACAGTGGCTGTGGATAAGTTTGGCTGGGATGGTACAAACCTACAGCTATTTAACACAATAGCTTATTTAAGTTAGAAACTGTGCATCTTAGAGGAATATCCCTGTAGTTTTAACATCTCTTCAATATTCACTTAACGCAAACTGCTTTTACTGTCTTGTGGTAAACCCCCAGACACATAACACAATGAGGATAGAAAAAAGCAGGACCTGCACATCACTCCCCGGTCAACTCATGGCAACTTCAGTGAACACCAACAAGTGATGACTGCCTACACCAGTGAGAGTTTGGCCCCGAAATTCCCCGCAATCCTACAAGACATTTCCAAGATTCATTGCAAACCTTGGAAGTGACAGCAGCAACTGAGTTATCTGCATTTCTCAAGGTACAGAACAAGCTTGATACACAGTCTGTACCACTGATCTCCACTCTGAAAGGTGCTTGTACACAGCTATTTCCTCATTCCAGCAACTAGAGGCTCTGCTGCTTTGGCAAAAGAAGATATCTCCACAGGCATAAATTTAAATATCAATGGAAAGCACAAACAATTCCACATCATAGAAAAACTCAGTGTGCGCAAACAGATGGATTTTACAGCTTGAATTATTGCATTTCATTGTCTTGTTCTGGCAAAGTCCAACATTCTTTATGACACAATACCAACCGTGGGTTGCTGACAGGCTGTTATTTTGCAAGAGAAAAGCAAGCGGGCAACCACAACGTGGGGCATTCTGTTCAACCCAGAGGACAATGCTCTAAGGTCAGCCTGGGGCCCAGACTAGTCAAAATGTTATATTTTGCCCATGAGGGATGCTCTCAGTGAAAAACTTAACATTTCCCACAGGAAAAAAAGTGAGAACAAACCAAAGTTCTGAAGAAAAAGCATTGTGTCACTTTTGTTTCAACTTCAGGTAGTAGCTGTCACATTTTAGCACCTTACTTCCTTTTCAATCCTTCCATGCATAGTTTTAGAGGACCTGGAACACATCTTTTGTATTTTACTCCCTCCCCTCTCATTAAGGTGGAAAAACAAGTTCCAAAACACTTCAGAATATGCCTCCAGCCTTGTTAGTGTTTATTCACCCTTTGTTCTTCAGGGCAGAGGGTGCCTCATGTTTTTGCTCTTGCTACCTGCCCTGCACAGAACCACCAATGTGAGTAAGCCTAGAACCAATGCAGTGACCATTTTCTGTGCTGGGCTAGCTGCCTGGGGGGACTGTCAGACTTCCAAGAAACAGTTAGAGAAACATTTGTCAAGGGTGACCTGCGGAAAAAGCTGTCTAGATCAGCAGGAGGGACTTAAAGCTCTCACAATATCAAACAGACTCATTTTCATTATACTTTCAGGCAAAAATTAACAAGACACCCCCAAAACAGAGAAGGGCTGAGAGGGATGTAAAAGCAACTAGCTTGTAATATCTTCAGTACAAGCTATGAGAGGCCTATGTCCTGACCTTAGCTGGTTTTCTACATCATGGAACACTGAAGTTTTGACAGCCAGGGTAGACACAGCCTGCAAGCAGCTTTTTCCTGCCCTCTCTGGTCCCCTCTGTCCTCCCTCTCTCCCACCTGCTCCCAGAGGTACAGGGGCAATCTCCAGTATACAACCAAGTGCCAGTACCTGGGAGCTGCTGCTTGCCCCTTCCTCACTCCCTCTCCACAATATCACCAGCCTGTTTGGCAGTCAGCAGGCTTTCTCCAGCAGACACACTCCCAGTCCATGAACTAACAGACATAAATATTGCTGTTCAATGCCTGAGCAGCAGAGCCATTCTTTGGGACAGTGCCAGCACTTCACATACTCCTTTTATTTATAGCTTCTGCAACAATTTGTCTTCCTAAAACTGCCACTGTATTATATCTATTATTTAATGTTTTGTCTCAATGATACTCTGTAATTTATACCAGGCCTTAATAACACGTTAAAGCCCTGTGCTGTTATTTTCTTTGCCATTGCGCTTTTCAAGAGCATGAGTAGCAAATTTAGCCACAGCTTTGGAGCATCCCTGGTATACCTAGCCTGGAGTATTCACCCTCCTGACAGTTAAAAGCACTGGTGCTTTGCAGTGGAAGAATTCATGCTCTGTCATGGCTAGAGAAACAGAAGTAGATTAATTTCTCCCCCTTATAAATGAAGTTAAAGGCACAGGCAGCAGGCAGGCTCTCCATGGCAGGCACATTACAGTCTCAGTAGCAACAGATTCTATTACTGTCCTTAAATGTCAAGTCTTTCTGCTTTTTCAGCATTGGATACACCACTGACTTTAGTATTTAGAAGCAAGCAGCATCCTAAGGCATTTAAAACATGAAATTGTCGTTATTTTTCCAAACCAAGAAGAAACAAAATATTGAGAAATAGCAGCTTTTTCATTGAATGAAGCCTCTTGGAAACATTTGTTCCCATTAAAGAGAAATAAAAAATGCTGATGTTCCTCTAAAACCTGAGGGCTTGGAAGTCTTCCAAACATAGATCAAGAAGATTACATATTTCCCTTCTCAAAGTCCTTTGATAAACACTTTTTTTTGTAAGGGATCTCTTCACAGTCCTTGCTAATTCAGTCATCACATACCTTCCAGCCTTACCTGGAACCCAGCTGAATGTCTTCATCCCCAGAAAATCCCCATAGTATCAGTGTCTCAGAACTTCTGGTGGATAGAAACTGCCTTCTAGTTTACAGACCAAGTGTATTCCTGGCCCATTTATCTCCATTTGAAACAATATTTGTTAGACACTCCACAAAAGAAATCACAGGTACCTCTGTATTACTGGAGCTTGATTTGCAGCTACAAACACAACCCTTTATTTTCCCCATACACCCCCATTGGATTTTATTTTTTTTGGAAACTGTTTAGAATTTCTTTCCCCATGTCTAGGGCTCCATCCTTCTCTGGGAAAAAGCATACTACCATGGCCCTGATCCTCAACTCAGAGTTTATTAACCCCAAGCACAAATAAAACCCAACATAAGCATGCAAAGGCAGATAAAAGTGTTTAAACATGTTCAACACAGCTCTGCCATAACAGAAATAGCAATTGTTCGCACAGTCCACTAGCAAACATCTGGAACCCAAAGAGATTCCTGTGCGTCAGTTTTCCTTGAGACAGAGGAACATATAAGATCTGATCTATTCCCCACAATCCCAGTCAATGAGTTGCTTCTGAACATCACATTATCCAGTGCTCTATTCTTCCCACCCTCAACCATTTCCTCTCTACAGGAGATTATTATTTCTTCTCCAACTCTGACACCACAGCACCATCCATAGATACCCTCCTCCAAGAGCAAGGAGGGGAGAGCAGGACAGTTCTAGCCAGGTGCCAAGGCAGAGATGGTAGGATCACAGGGAATTTGTCTACTCCTTTCTTTAAAGTCAGTTCTAATGAGAGTTATCTGTTCATTTGAGTTAAATTATGTCTATTCATGTGTGGTTAGGTCTAAATACAATAAGGTAACAGTGAGCCACAAGATACAAACCCTTTTCCTTCATGATAGCCTAGACTGACCCTGAGACATTAGGTTGCCCTACTACAACCTTGCTCAGCTAACAGTGGTTAAGCCAAGGCTAATCAAAAAAGCACTGGAAGAGAGCAATTTCCCTACTGAATGACTTTAAACATTTTTCCAAGCTATAAAGTTACAAGCCAATAACATACCTCCTAGCCCCAAACTAGCAGGTAGCAAATCCCTGTAATACAGCAACAGCACTACTGCAGCTATCTGGTCAAGACTGAAGGAGGCCATAGCAATGTATCAGGAGACTGAGACAAGACCAGAAGAGTCGCTATCCTAGCAGCAGGGACACATTTCATCAGGGAGAATTCTTAACGATCTTAACTTATTATAGCACAAAACACCAGGACACATTCCAGGCACCCTAGACACACCCACCTAAACACCACACAAGCATATGCACAATATACAATATAAAAAGAGCTTTGCAATCTGACTACCTACAGTCTGCAACACTTAAGATATACAATACTTCCTCAAGTTTAAGACCCATACTCACATTTAGGAGCATAGCTGCGCACCAGCCAACATACTTTAACAGTACAGATACCAAAAACATTACTTTATAGATAACACAAACATAAAACAAGCACTTCAGCCCTACCTTGTGCAAACCTTCTCTTGATACAGTGAAGACATCAAGGCCCAAACAGACAGCCTATCCGAAGCAGCATGACAAATACCCTTGGGAGTCCTTATAAAGGTCTCAGGAAAGCTAAAGCCAATTATCTACACCTCTCCCACCTGCACCTCCCACCAGCCTTCAGTTGTTTTCTGAAATGGTTAAAGTGCTTGACATAATTAGCTGTTAATTGTTAGCAGCTGTACCCATTATCAGTACATTCCTAATTAATTGTTACAATTAATGTTGACTTGCCTACCCTGTCTTAAGAAGTGTTTGTTAAGGAGGGAAATGTTACATGTTAATTAACTTGCTACCAAATTTTAGCATTTAATTAAATATTCTAAATCTGTTGCTATTTCCCCCTATAAGCAATTAATGAGCCAGGGGTCAAATAAATGTGTGTTAACCTGCATCCTAGTCTGCTGGCATGACAAGGCAGAGACCTTTATTATATCAGAAGGAAATTTGAAGTTGCTTGTCATCCTCAAAAAGATGCAGGCAACAAAAGTGCTATGAGCATATTTTTGAGGAGTAGTAGCTGACCATCCTTTCCCTTAATCCAGCATTGCCTATAGCATACAGGCCCAAACTGACTGCATTTGTAGTAATCAAGCAAGTCACTGCTGTACCATTGCTGATAGCACCTGGTGCTGGAAAAGGGGGCAGGATCAGACAGCTGAGGCTAAGCAGGGATTTGCAGCATGCTGCCATGTTACAAAGGCCCTGCTTGGCTTCAGGTTGATGACAGAGCCTATTCCCACACCAGCTACATGGAAAAGCTAAGGACTTGTTAGTGAGCCTCAGGGTGCTTCCACAGTCATGGTTGAAAATAGATCTGGGAATTTGCACTGTCAAATAAAACATGTGAGAGAGGGACACGTCTCCCTTTCTCTGACTCTCCCCACTCTTTTCTTCAGGTCTTCAGTGGTTATCCAAGTGGAAACACTGCCAAAGAATGGGGCTATAAACAAGCTGGGCCTTATGCAGATCTGCTGCTGAGAGGTCTCATTGTGCCACTAGAAATACCACTCACTACAGCCATGAGGGTGGCATATAGGCCAGCGCTGCACTGGGCAAACCTAGAGTTAGAGCAACAAGAGAGACAAGGTGGATCAGGTGGCCTGTGGGTTTTGTTTGTTAGTTTTATTAACATTCTCATGCCCAAATTCTCTCCTGGAATTTTGATGAAAAAAAATATACCATTGTTTGCTCTAAGCTTTTGTATGAAAGTAAAACGCATTTCTCAGTCAGGTTATCCATATCCTTACAGAGCTGCCCGCACATCTCAGAACAGGATAAGGAATGAGCTTTAACTGCAGCAGCCAAGAATTAACACACTGTCTCACAGAATCACCTAACTACACCCACTGTAACACAGGTATGTCCAAAAAAAATTTGCCTGAGCACATGTAAAATTCTGGGGACACTGCACCATGCAACACACACAGCCCTTCCTTCTCTGGCATTCATGCCAGAGTCACATGCCAGACTTGGTCACTCACTTGCCTTCTCTCCACTAATTCCTACTGCTGTCGCAATCAGTTCATCCCTGAAAAGGATACCTCTATACCACACAGGTGACTTGACTTTATTTCTCTGAATGTTATTGTCTTAACCAAGAGGTTGGTTCTCTGTGGCCTCACCATCCTCCCACCAGCTCAGCCCACAGAAGTGATTAGCTGCTGCTGTGCTTTTCACTGTCCCCAACAGCCACAGCACTCCATTTCTCCCATCTACCCCTGGTTGTTAGTTCCCAAAAGATCATTTGCTGCCGTAGCGTGAAATAACTCAATTACCAGGCCAGGTCACTAGCTACGTGTGGGATTTTAAGACAGCGGCAGTTTCTTAAGCAAGCTTAAGAAATCTGTTCTCTGAGCTTGGTTTAAACTGCAAAAGTAACTTAGCAGGTGCTGTGCTTGGCAGAATCACATAGAACCACAAGATTTAACCCTCAAATGTGTCTATATTATCATTCACAACAGCACCTCTCACTCGCTTGTTGTGCTAGAGAAAGCCCTTATTTTCAAGGGTGCAGTCTCCACGTGTGCACTCAGGCAAGTGTGTGACAGCTCTCACATTCAGACATGCCTCTACGCAGGTGTGTGTGTCCTTGTTTGCAGACTAACATGGTTTTGTCTCTCTTCAAGTCTGTCCCTACAACAGGGCTGGTCTTTCTGAGCAGGGGGCTTCACTTCCAATGCAGGAAGACATTGGTGATGAATATTAATTGCTTTAACATCTTGTTGTGATAAGGCCAAGCACATTTCTGTGCTTTGGCTCGTTGCTAGGGAACTGAGAATGGCAAGTCATGGATTTCATTTGCTTCAGGGCCCACTTGGGTTGCAAAACAGCATTAAGCCACAGAGCAGGATTCGCCTGTTAATTATTTAGAGTCTAATAAAAGAAAGGGAAAAAAAAATTCAGTTTTTTTTCTCTCTCCTCCCGATTTGGCTTTCAGACTACATAGCGTCATTAATCCCCAGGGCCAGCTTCTTGGTCACACATGATACCTTCCCCTGGAGCAGGACAAGAACGCCCCTGCTTGTTTAACGGAGCTCTGCTGAACTGCACCTTGCAGAACACCACAGCAAATGACTATATTTAAATTTAATTGTCTGGAAATTGTAAGCATAATATTCTCTCATTCCACTTCTAATTTTAGATGTAAACAAGCTGGTAAGTCAAGCTCATCCTGTCTCCTCCACCTGCAAGCAGCACTGCTGGCAGAGCTGCTTCCCTGAGCACGGATTGTGCCTGCTACTGTGTGCCTCCTCCTGCCACTAGCCTTGCAGCACAGCCATGTTGGAGGTCAGCTGGAGATCCTGCTGGGCCTGTGTTTACTGCTTTTCCTCTGCCACTGCAAACGGCATTTGGGCCACCCTAGCCCTACAGCTTTAGGATCACTGTCCTTGCAGTGGGGCTGTCCCACATGGGGATGTGAGCACACTCACAGTGAGTGCAATGCTGTGGGGGATTGTCAGGTTTAGTTTCTATCAGAAAATTGGTCTGCACATGGGGAGGAACTGAGAGGAATCGAGGTACCAGTATCTCTAGGTGTGCACGTGTGCTCTGCTGTCTGCAAGGATGCCAGGGAAGCAGAGGTCTGCAAAGGACTGCTGTGTGTGTAGCATGGAGATGTCACTCTCAGCCCAGCTGTCCCTTTCTCCTCCATCTTTGCACCCAGGCAAGATGTTCGGCAGATCATTGGCAATTTAACAATGTCTAGCTGGGCACACACTAGTGACTAACTGAGTGCCCCCCAAGGACTGCACAAAGAAGGAGCTGCCCCAAATGGCTGCCTTGCCTGAGGAGCACTAACAAGAAGTGGCAGGCAAGCAGTTAAAAGAAACATCAGAGACAGAAAGGAGTGATCCATTTGTGAGCAGGAACCCAGGCAGTGTTATTACCCACAGGGTGTGCTCCAAGGAACCATCCTGATGTGTTTGTTAAATCTCTCAAACATAAAAGCTCCCCCAGCATCACACCATGTTGAAATGTCTTCCTCCTGCCTTCCATTTGTCCTGCAGCATTCACAGATTTTATGTATTTGCTTCTTACTGGAGCTTAGCAAGCGATGAAGTTAATTTACTCATCAGATTGTTTCTCTTAAAATCTGCTGTGGAATCTGTCTGATTAACTGCTCCCCAAATGCCACCCCATCAGAATCCATACCTTTTTGGGACATCAGAGTTATCCATCTACCCCTTGGTGACCCTCCTTCCTCAGAGCACAAAACTCCCATCTGTTTTACATGACTGCAAATCTACAGCACTTCCCATTGCTAAAGTGTCCTTGAAAAGCAAGACATCTGAGGTTTATTGTCCTTGCACCTCAATCCTCACCCATTTGAGGGATTTTCTTTGGCTAAGGCTAGGCAGGGTCCCCCTCTGAAACACACCGCACCCTCAACCAGGTTCATAGCTTGCAAGTGCAACCTCTCATTTTATCAGAGATTATTTCTACTTACATAGTCTCATGCTCCTTTTCCCTTACATTCAGACTGAAAACCTCCAACCAACTCCTTAGCCAGGCTTCTCAGGAGATTGTTTTTTCCAGGGGTTGGTTAGTTACTGGGAGACAATCAGAGATAATGGCTCAAGATTGCTGTGTCACAGCCCCTCTTGGAAATGGATGCTCCCCTCCTTCACACAGGTTGCTATGAGGTATGAAGGTGACTCTCAAAACAAAAATTGCAATAAAATGCAAGGCTCCCCAAAATGGGCTGTGTGTTCACAGTTCAACACAGATTCTCACCTTCTCTCACTGAAGGCAAAAAGGTTTGCAGCGTAGAAGAGATACGAGTTGCTTTAGCCATGCAAAAAGCATAGTTTGAATGAGTATGATTATTACTGAGAGGAAATGATAATGCATGGGAATGGGAGTCAAGGGAAGTGAGTTCTGTTTCCTATCTCCCACCAAGGGCTTAGTGTATGAGGCCATTTGTCTCAACCTGTCTGCCTGTGTACTGATAAAATGGCTCCACCTCTGCAAAACATAATGATCTCCACAGCTGGAAAGATCTATGCAAATGCTAATTACAAATATGTTTTCTGTTCTACTGGGTGTTGCTTTTATAGCTATGAAGCTGTTTTAAATGTGCTTTCCAAGCTTCCACAGGTGAGGGAAAATAATGATCGACCACAATAATGCATGTAGTGCTCTGTCAACTGTTGCACCAATATGGCTCTGGTCTGACCCTGCCCCTGGTCTCACCAATCACAGCATGTGATGGTCATCTTTGCATAAGTAGCAGCTGCTTGAGATGCAGTTATGTACTCAGGAATAAGGATTGCTGGCCTCTGTGGGAGAAGAGCAAGGAGAAACAGCAGACCTGATCTTTGCCATATAGGCATCTATGGTACCAATATCTGATTGTCACAACAAAGAAAGCCCAGACAGGTAAAGCAGAAGAATGAGCAGAAGTGCATTTGAAACTCACAAAGGCACTTACATAAAGCCTTTAAAGGATACTAAAGGGTAAAGTGTCTGCTTCCACAGTGTGCCATAAATATCAGCCAGATATCAGCAAGGCAGAGCAGAGGAATCCAGGATTACTCTACATATTTCCCATGGCTTCACCGACTGGAGTACTTCCTCCTCTGTCTTTCCCTTTGCATGCCAGTCGTCAATCACTGTCATGGTTGGAGCAGGGGGTGAGAGTGCTTGCCTTCAGGAAAGCCTGCTGCAACTAGCTGCGCGATAGACGGGGGTAAAGGGCTGCTCTTGGGAACAGATGGCTACAAGAACTGGCAGCACTTTAATACCCAGTTTCATGTCTCTGGAGCCTCAAAACAGAAGATCCATCCCCATCTTAATAAAGCTGGCAATGCATGTTGCATCATGCATCCAGGTGCTTCTGAGTGACAGAGGCATGGGAAGGTTGGGCCTCATTTAAGCTTGCATCTTGGTCTACTTCTCAGCCCTGGAAAATTCAGGTTATATCTGGGTCCTGCTCTAGGCAACACCCCAGAACTGTCTGCTGATGCTATGGTCCACACCACAGGCTTTAAAGGAGGCCAAATGGGCAAGTGTGGGGTTCCTTCTTTCCCTCCCTCATCATCCTGGAAGGGCACGGGAATGACAGCACAAATTCTTGCTAACAGCTGGTTGAATGTTGTGTAAACAGGTGCGCCTGGTTAAGTACCACTTCCATGGATCCCACACGCAGCCAGTGTCACAAATAACAGCATTTTGTCAGTGAGGTGGCCAGCTGCTGCCAGCAGGAGACTCACAGATGCCAACTGCAATTACAGTTTTTATTTTGAAATACAGTACAGACCTCATTCCCAATGAGATGCATCATGCCACTAACCATGTGAGCCTTGCCTGAGCCAAGTGCAAATACACTTGACTTTGAGAAACACAGGGTAGCCTATACCTTCATCTGCAAGTGATCGCTTGCATCCACCATCACAGTACAGAGCGTACACATGCTATGCTATAGACTCTGAATCAAGATTGGGAAGGGGTCAGAAATCTCACTAATATTCAAACAGCACATGAAGAAATAGGCTATTTCCAAAGTATTGATTGTCTCTCTTCTGCTTCTATTAGTTCAGACAAGGAATGAGTCTCAGCAGAAAATCACAGCCCTAGCAGGAGTTCCAGCTGGCTGAAGAAAATGAAGTGCCAGCTCAGTCCCAGCAATAAGTAAACTCTGAGTTTCTGTGTGCACTGGATAGATGCATCTGTTCACCTTTATCTTTTGGTTTCAGCTTCTGCAGGCAGAAGTGGGCCTGACATGAATGGCATGTTCACAGCAGTAAAGCTCACCTGGCTGAAGAGTCCAGAAAACAAAGCAAAACCAGCACAAACTGAGCCAAAGAGAGATAATTTCAGAGCCACCCAGCCCCCATTCTGAAGTTCAGGGTGGAGTCTCAGGGGCCAGACCCTAAGCCAGCATCACCTATTTTTGGCCCACCAAGTGCAGTCCCAAGTTGTTCTGCTGTTGTAAATCAGGGCGCTCTGGTGACTGCAAAGGAGGTGAGCTGATTTGCTCCAGCACAGACCTGGATTCAAGTGGCTTTTGTGGCAGGCATTGTGGGAGCTATTGCTATGTCCAATCAGCATATATAAATTCATCTATGGATCTACATGAGTAAGTATTTCCAAGCTTAGGGAAGCCAATAGGCAAGATAAGACACAAATCCTAAGAAAGCAGTACTTGACAAAAGAGAGAGATGTCTTGTGTTCTTTGTCTCAGTTTCATTACACACTGGAACTGAACTCTGCTTGCAGGAAGTGTTGGGGTGCCAACTCAAGGCATTGCAAGAAGCAAGTGCCGACGCATGCCAAGAAGCTGCCTGCCACCCAGCACCAAATGGAGAATCTGTACACAGCAGCCTGCAGTGGAAAGTTTCCTTTGAAGTTCTTTAGATTTGGGGGATTTTTTTACAACTGAAAATCTTGTAAGGGAAAGTGTCCTCAGCCCAGAAGGGCTGTTCTGATTTTGCTTTGCTCTCAGCACCCATGCATTATCGTGTGTAGTAATAAGCACAAAGTAATAAGTAGAGAGGAACAGCAGACAGAAATGATAACTCACATGACCCCAACCTCCTACGCTACCCATTGCCTCACAGGAGAAATTGGGATGGACTGAGTGTAACCTGTGGTGAAAACTTGGTACTAAGGAATGGAGAGGAAAGTTATTTGGCTTAAGTTGACCCCGGAAAAGGGGAAGGAGAGATGTTTACTTAAGTATTTGTTTAATTGTTTTCTTTTTTTCTTAATACCCAAATCAGTTATTAGCAGTTTGTGCTAACTGGCAATAAATTAAATTAAGTAACATTTTCCCAAGTCAAAACTGTTCTGGCCACAACAAACTGCTGTCAGATTCTCTCTCCTATCTTCTCCCTAACCCATTTTGGAAGGTCACTCAAACTCTAATGGGATCACCTGAGAACCTGTCAGAAAATCAAATCATTTGCAAAGCAAGCATATGAAGTTAATTAAGGGAAAGCTTATGGACTACTCTGGGCATAAGAACATAGATTAGTAAGCTCTGAAAGTTCATTCAGGGAATGTGACATTAACCATGCAGGAGCTAATTGTGTTGATGAAAGAAGCCAATGTGATGAACTAGTGCAAGTGGAGTTATACTTATTTGGTTGATGCACTTTACAAACACTAGCTAATGAATTCTTCATAAAGCAGAGAAATTGCTTCCAATTTTCCAATGGAATTACTATGCCAAGTTTCAGGAGGTGAGACAGAGGGGTCAAACAGCTTGCCCAATTTCACAAAATAGACCCGTAAAACAGCGGGCTACAGCTGATATCTGTGCTAAAGAAGTTCCAATGTGGTGCTTTGGTGGTAATTAATGAGATGGCTGAGTAATGAGCATACAGCTATGACAAGCCCCTATATCTTAGTGGGTTAACAAATATCAGAGGTAAAAGCCTCGGGAAGGAGCCGTGTCTCACTCAGGCTGCTAACAGCAACATACCAGGAAACTTCCCTGAAGAGCCTGTAACTTAAATAGCTGGATCACACAATGGGTTGGGGAGGAAAGAGAGGCATAGAAAGTTTTGCTGGAGATGAACTCATATTCTAGATCAGTGGCAGAATTAGGAGTGAAACCCATCTTTCAAAATCCTCATTTCATGTGCTAACCTCTAGACCAAATTTCCTTCCCAAGAACTCCCATCAACCCTATTACCTTATTCTACATAAAACAACATTTTAAGCATGTATGTTTCACATTGGTATAATGTCGTTTGGAGTCGTCAACCCTGGAGGTGTTCAAAAAAGGTGTAGACGTGGCACTCCAGGGCCCAGTTTAGGAGTCACGGTGGTGTTAGTTGATGGTTGGACTTGATGATCTTAGAGGTCTTTTCTAACCTTAATGATTCTATGATTCTATGATTCTATGTGTTCAACACTGACCTGGTTTTATAAGACAGTCTCCTCTCTCTCACAGTAAGGTTAAATACATAGAAGAGGAGAAGAGTCATTCACATCAACAACATGCCTTTGACAAGGGTATTCAGTTCCAGGGCAGATAGCAATGGAAGGAAAACAAAACAATTAAAACACATGCAAGTTTTTGAGTACTATGCTCACAACTAGAAAGCTGTGGAGAGTCCAGCAAACTATAATCAGGAAATACCTATTGCAAAGTCCAATTAGCATCCCAGTGTCCAATTACAAGCTCATTGAAGTTAACATGGGTGACAGCAACAGAATTTTTTTTTTCCTACAATAGCAGTCTGTTTGGAGAAAGGATGCAAACTTCCTGAAAAACACATCTGTTTTGACATTAAAAGGAGCACAGTCTCCAGCAAGGTAGGAAGGCTATTAGAGGGTGTCAGGACCTCACTGAACGTTGCTGAGGATTGGTTGTGCTTCACAGTTCATGCCAAATTTCAAGGTGTAAAGGAAATAGAAGTATTTCCTTTCAAGGCAGGGGAGACTGTTAACAATTTGTCTAAGCTACCTATACTGCATCAGCTATGCTCTTTCACCAAGGGAGAGGAGGAGCATAACAACCTCCATTGTGGTCCTCAAGGTACGCTGTGCTCTTGCATCCCATGTCTGCTGAGTGAAATATGTTACACAACACATCAGCAGGTAGTCTGCATAGTAGGCCTTGCAGATATGTCTGCTCACATGGGCTCTGCACACCGTTGCTCTGTGCTGGAAGAAGCAGACTGAGTTTGCTGGAGATGGCTGTATGAATATGCATGTTTAATACATACATGTGATCTTAAGTTCTAGCCACAGCCCAAGGAGTCCACTTTGAAACAATCTTGCATTCTAGGGATAGAAGAGGAGATACAAATGTTTTTTCTCCCAACGGCTGTTAAACTATAGCTAGAAATCTGCCATTTTGCAAAAAAAAAAAAAAAACCCAAAAAAACAGAGGAGACTGGCCCTTTTCCCTCTATATCTTTGTGGTGGCCAAGCTGCCCATGGATGTATTACCAGAGATTGTGAGCCATGCAGCGTTCTCAGCAGTATCCAGAGCTCATTTGTCTGGTTTGGTGAAGGTTCGGGGGCTTGCATACTTCACTGTCATGATAGATATAAATATAAACAGTCTTTTAATATGTATATAATGTGTTATTAGTCATTGTCATTCTGTGCCATTTAAAGCAATATTTATCCTATTGACATAAGTTATTTTGCCCCTACTTGCTGAGAATTGGTTTTACAGGGATGCTTGCGCTTTGGCAATGAGTAGATTGATTATAGTTATTTACTTCAATAGTTAGAAAAATGAATTTTATAACAAATAGCATGTTGGCGCTCCATGCTGACTTGCCATGTGCTTTCACTCATGGTCATTAGACAGAACTGTGCATTTAATGGTGGAACCATTTAGCTCCAAAAGCTGTGTTAAGGAACGCACCCTGTTCGCTAAATTGCTAGAGTTTACCTGTTGCCTCCATTCACCACACATTGTCAGTAACCCTGCAGCAGAGAAAGAGAACAGGGCAGGAAAGAGATGCCAGTCCATTTGCTCAGATAATATCAGAAGATGGCTAGAGGATCTCTTGTCTCTGCGCTCAGCATCATGAAAGCAAAGCCACTTGCACGTCAGGCAGCTTTCATTTATTGCTTTGAAATAGCTTGCTTACCACGAGCACTGCCCACAACAGTGCATTCAGGAAGCCCAAGTCTCAAATACCCTTCTACCTTTGGTTTGATTGCAACGTTTCATTTAACCTCTACATCTGGTGGACTTCATCCCATGCTCATGAAGTGAGAGAAGACATAGCACAATTAATGCTGAAGAGTCTGAGGGCATCAAAGCCTGATTCTCTGTTCTGCCATAGCCCCCACCCCAGTGAAGACAAATCTTTTATAGACTAATTCTAATACCTGATTCTTCCATTCATCACCAGCAAAGGAAAAACTGACAGAAAACTGGGTCAAATAAAATATGTTCAATCTGGAAACAAATGTTTCATTTTTCGGGGCTTTCTTTTAATACAACTGAAATTAACTTTAAAATGAAACATCATTTCAAAATTTAAAATGCAGTGATTAATTTTTTTAAAAGATGAAACAACATACTTTTATTTTTATGCTGCATTATGAAATAAATAGATGAAATATACATACATTTCCAAAACACTTCAATAAATCCAGCAGTCTTCAGCCAAGAAAAAATTCGACCAAAATTTTCCACCAGCTCCTGTTTTGTCTCTTTGTACCTCAATTCTACGTTTGTAAAATATGAATATTTTTTCTTCTCTCTATCTTGTCTACATGGGTTTTAAAGCTTTCAGGGCTGGGACTGTCTCTGCATTTTGCCCATGAAGGAGGGAGATGTCTCTCCCAGAGCTCAGGACTGCTAAGCATAATTGTAATATGTTAATACAACAACAAATAACATTTATTTGGCAGTGATTTCAAGGGCACCTGACTTATAATATAGGTGGATAGATGGGTAAGGCTGATGTATTCCGCTATTTTTTTTTCTGATTTAGTGGGGATTCTCTAAAATTCCATCATTACAACCCATGAGTGAACTCCTGACACCTTGTCTGCAGTCAGATTTCTATGTTGGCATGCTATTAACAGAAATGGTCTTCCAAGCTTTTTAATTGACTCCTGGTGCTCTTTTCTTACAGTCATTGTTCCCCAGACCTGCCTGCAATTTTGGTCTGAAAAATCATGGAATTGCATGTGGCTTCAATTAGGGAACAAAATGTCTACCCATCTTGGGCTCTGTGTATTTTTCACACCTGAAAATCCTTGGTAAATGGCAGTAAGCAAATGCAAGGGACATAGAAGCTAAGAGGAAGCTGCTGTAATTGAGGAGCAGTATAATGGGAAGAGGCTGAATAATAACAGCTGTTAATAATGAGACTGATTAGAGGTCAGTTGGAGAAAGGATCAGTGTGTTCCATTGACTGGCTTCAAGGCATGCAGAAGAACAACCCTGGAGGTTTACCACAGAGTAATATGAGCTGTGAATACCTTGTTTATCCAAAATACCATGCTGCTACACCATTCATTACCAACAGCACTGCTGGCAGACAGTAGGTTTCAAAAAGCAGCATTGTCTAATGCTCCACTGGGATATTGGGCCTGGCAATGGGGTTGATCTAACTGGATCCATCTATCAGCAAGGGAGATATGTGGGTCTCTGTGGTATTGCTGATTTGCCAGAGGTTATGTAAAAAGGAGACTTGCTGAGCCCTTCCAGAGCAGGAACTGGACTAATTTCTGTCCATGGTTGGATCAATGCAGCTGCATCCCCATGCTCACAGTGATGCTGGGCACATGCTGAGACACCCAAGAGACTGCACTTGCCCAGTCATCCAGAGCAACAGCCAGAGTGTAATTTGTGTTTGGAATGAGTGCATCCCCATCCTCCCTGGAGTGGTGCATGGATAGGACTTACCTCTCCAGTTATTAATTGTGCACTTATGAAGTTACCCTGCTTGCTGTTCTGCCACCAGCTCAGCTTTTCAGGCCTCTGATGGCTCAACTGCAAACTATGTTACTCATTCTTGCTTTCTGTGCCTTGTCACCATAGTTTGCACAAATACTTCAGGGAGGGGTCACCTCTGGATAGATGTGCACACAGCAGCTAAAACAAGAAGGAACACTCTTTGTCCCTTCTGTGATACTACCAAAAAGAAGAAATCTTTCATCCTAAACGATTATCTCTGTGGCTGTTTGGCTAGAAATAATAGAGGAGTGCTATTCCTGTGCAGAGCCAGCAGTACAAATGCTGAGGTCACTAATATCCCAAATAAGAAATTAAAGCTTTCTGAATAGCAACCCTGTGCTCAGCTAAACCTCTTAAGAGGAAACAGCTAACTCAAGTCTCCATCCTTATCCAGGGGCCTGAGAAGAATACATGTTAGTATTCTTTTCTCCAAATCAATAACACTTCATAAGGGGATTATTAGAAACACAATATCATATTTTCTAGAAAGGTCATTATAAAACACAAACAGCTTGGTAACATATTTAAAATGTTCATTACCAAGAGCTGCCTTGGGATTGTAATATATTTTTCATTTTTTTTCCCCGGAACAGAATCAGCTGAGGATGATTAATTGTTTTTCTCACAATAGCCAGGCAGCTCGGCAAGAGCTTTGCCGTGGCTTTGCTACAGGTTATGCTTAGGCTGGGGCTTGTGGGAAGATAAATCCTTTTTCTCCTTTCTATCATATCCTCCAGTCAACTGCTTGGAAATATAGGCCCATCGGCATGCTTTCTTCTCTACCTGCCCTTCAGGACCAGAATGCTTCGGTAGCATCACTGACAAGAGGTTATTTTTATTACTGAGCCACTGTTGGTGTCACTGATATCTTTGAGGCCCAAGCTCTGTGTGTCACCCAAGGCAACTCCTATGCTAGCAGAGAACTGTGACTTGTCTGGAGTGAAAGATCACCATAAAGCAATTTAATGCCATTTAGGAAGAAGGGCTGGAAACTCTGAAAAGTCAACTGCAAGCCTAGTTACTCATCTTATGTGAAAGTGTCTTCAAAACCACAATGCTGGGGAACAGTTAAGATCCTAAGACTACAGATCACTTCCTTACATTTTGCAGAAATCACTACTCTTACAGACAAGGGCGGTGTTAAAGANAAATAATGGACTAGTAACAAACAAAGTAAGAAAGCCAGCACTACATCACATCTGCATCAGTACTAGAGGAGGAGAATATCCAGGATGAAATTTTGATGAACCATCCCCTTCTTGCACTGTCACTCCTCCTTAGGAAACCACTTGTTTTATGCATATATAGATAGATAGGAAACATACAATGCTAAAGATTTCAGCCAGCTATTCAGTAGAGAAGCACACTAATTTATTAATTTGGCCATGGTTCATAATGAAAAATATTTTCCTGATTCTGCCTGTTTCAGAAGACTGTGAGGTTCTCTTTCTGTGTTACAAGAAACAAGTCAGCTGAGGTGGAACTTCACCCAATACAGGGTATGGACAGGTGTACTTGGGCATATAGAGGTTCTTCTTGCCATCTATGAAGGGGACTTGCAGATTGGGACACTGAAAATGAGTCAGTTAAATATTTGTGTACTGCACTCATACCAGTTCTACTGGAGTCTGCAGAAATAAAGTGTTTAACACCCTTCCTGAGGGCTCTGCTGCCTTGCTCCCTTTTTCTCTCATCAATTATAGAAGAGCTGGTCAGCCTTTCCCACTGAGCTCAGAATGGGCAGATGATTTTTTAGTGATAGCTTTTTCAAGGGGTTTTTTTTTTCAGAGCCATTACAAAAGACACAACCAACACAGCCAAATCTCATTGCAAGGTGAACTCACCACCCTGAAATCAAATTCTCGTGGAAATGAAATGGCTGACCCCAAATTTCCAGAACATTGGATGAGCTTGAATGATAAACAACTTTTAATGGCTCTGCTGGCACCACTGAATCTGTTAAATGTCACTGCTTTCCTAAATACCTTTGGAGGGATGACCGCTTTATCTGTATACTGCATTTTCCCCTTCTTATTATTAGTGTCTGCAAAGTTGCCATCCTGGAAGCCATTGTGTAGGGACTGCAGATTGATTGACGCTCATTTTCCTCTCTGTTCACACCAGCTAGTCCTCAATATCCAAGTAGGATTTTTGCTCGGGACAGTTTTAAAGCAAGCTGCCTGTTGCATGGCAGGCTGAGCTGGCACTGACACTGCATTCCTCCTCTGGAAGGGCAAGGCACATCCTCAAGGAGATGCATCTCCTGATCTCTGCTGACAAGCCTGATTAATGTCAACCCTAATCCAGATTTGGTTTATAGTAAAATCAGATTTGGTTTATAGTAAAATACAAGTCACCAGCATCAACAACCTCTCCCTGCTTCCCTTTTGGGACTACTTCTTGCTCTCTTTTAAGTCAGCAGAATATTTGCACTACCCTCATGCTTTTATTACACAGGTCTGTATCTGAAGTGGTGAAAATATCTTGCATTGTTGGTAAAAGCAATAAAAGTAATGCCAGACTCATTGCTTTGTTAAACCACATCAGCAGCACCAAGCAGATAACCCAGCCCAGCAGTATATTCACTGTGAAATAGCAAACCCTGCACTGTTCTCTCTAAATGTTGCTGAAGTCTGTAGAAACGGGTCTAAATACAATTAGGGAGTGTTGAAAGTGAAATGATTGGGCATTTGCATCCAGCTATTAGCCTGAAGCACAGACTACTGTGCACAGAACTCAAAGGTTCAAGCATTGACCAAAATAGCAGTAATACAGTTTCACTGGTTTTTGCTTTGTGGTTGACTGCTTTCCATAGTTAGAAATTGTAGCTCATTACATTAACTGTACTTTCCTGGATTCTTTCATGGCGTGCATGGATGGCAAGAAATGGCTTGCAGAACAAAAAGCAGTGTTGGAGCACATTATGTTTTGACTTTCATTCCCATTGGAAAATGCTTGTATTTCCTATGAGTTCCTTTTGTTTAATCATTTAGACTACATTTCCAGGATTTAGAAGAAAACTGGGTGCCTGGAATGGGAAAAGGTGAGAAGTTAGAAATTCTTGCACATTTGAAAAGGCAACACGTATTCCTAGATTGTGTCCTCCTAAGCAGTGGCCAGATAGCCAATGCCATGAATGTCTCAGTTTTGCCTTTGATTCCATCAGACTTTGCCAGGTGTGAAAGGATTTTAATTTGGGTGTAAAAGCAACATATGAAAGGTGAAAGGTAGGAAACTCTGACAGTGTAGATAAAACAAGTGGCCAGTGGTGATTTATTGCTTTTGGTTCCACAATACAGTTTTAGCTTTGGCCTCATGCTGCCTTTCTCTGCAAGGAAAATGTCACCCTTAAGATACAAGCAGTCAAGAGTACTCCAAGATCCCAAGGAGCTTTGGGGATGCACAGAAAGCTGGTATTGCCAGGGCCCAGAGCTTACCATTACTCTTCTTCCCTGGGGCAGCCCCCTCACCACTCCTCATGAACACCCAACATCCTTTGCAAGTCTCTCGCAGGAGCTGATCAAACACTTTGCCAGCATTAATTCCTTCCCAGCGCCTGCCTTTGCAGGGATGGACCACGTCCTGTGCGGGCTCCAGCAGCCCCACAGCATATGCGCTGTTCTCTCTTATCAGCAGGTATTGCAGCTTAAATTCCCTCTCTGCAAAGCCTCCGCTGTCACTTTGATGTTGCAAGTTTACATTGTGTCCTTGTCACAGATAATATAGTTTTTTCTGTTTCTTTCTCTGTCTCCCCCTCTGGCTGTTTTTTTTCTTCAGTTTTCTTTCTGCTCCCTATTGTGTGGATACAATAGCCCCTCTCAGTTCTCCACCGACTACATTGTCCTGTAATTGCTCTCCTATCTCTAAGGAAGGGAAAATTCATTCTGATTTGATCACCTTATTTTGCTCTGTATAAATGATAAATGCTTCCATTAATCCATCTGTTTTCAGTGGTGTATCTGGGTGAAGCGTGAATAAAACTTCTTACATAAAAACATGACAAATTACAAATTTCCCTGTAACCCATTCTCTTGGATACTGTCGCTGTTAACACATCTACTTCCTTTATCTACTTAAACTAATTCTGACGCTAAGCCTTTGAGACCTTCCAGAGCAGGTCCATCAGCTGGAAACAGGACCAGAAAATGTAGAAGCAGCTGCTGAGCAGGCTGTTCTCTCCTAGGTGAAAACCTCCTTTGAAGTCAGGGGGAAAACTTTCCTAATGCTTTCTGAGAATGTGAGTTTTCAGCATGGGTGAAGACAGTGCAACAGCAGGGGAAGAACCCTATTCCTGAATGCCGCAGCAGTATCTGTCAGGTGTGGGTGTCTGGTCCCCTCATGATGGGGTGGTCACAAAACTGAGCAGCAGCAGACAGCTCTGCTGTCTTGTCCTGCTGCTTCACTTTGCGGAGGATTATTCTATGTTTCCCCAGCTACAATCCAGTCACAGTAAATTTCATAATAACAATATTTTTGAAGCAGAAATTGTATTACAATAGAATCACTGTCATTAGAGCTGTTATTATCCCATGATCACTACCATGATAAAGCTGTGCTCATTATACAAGCAGTAAACTCGGTCTGGGGACAGCTTAGCATAAGAAGCCAAGACTAAACCTGCCCTGTGGGGATTGGAATTTCAGGTTCTTTCGCTCCCGCTTGTTTTTCTTCTTTTTGTTAACAAGTAGAAAGAAACCACTGTTGCTGCTTGTCACCTCTTTGCTGGTATCAAAACCTTGCAGAGCTTCAAGCTGTGCAGTCAAGTGGATGAATGGAAGAATATAAAGTAGGCCATATCAGTACAGACCAACAGTCCATGTAGCTGAATACCTGCCTCTATAGAAAGGGTCTCAGACTAGGGCAAATACAGAGTGAGACTTTGCCCAGGGCCCAGCATCTCACCTCCTTTACTTCCTGCCTTCCAGGTGATATATTTGTGTCAGACAGGTGAAGGGATTTTTGATAAGTCAGAAAATTATTAGACCTTAATGGGTTTTTTTCTTCCATTAGTTTGTCTAGGCACTCTTTACATCCACAGAAGCAGCCCTCAAGGAGGACAACAAGGATGGTTCAGATATCAGAAAAGCACATACCAAGGGATGGTTTGGGATCCTGGGGAGAGAGGCTGAACAACAGGCACCTGTGAGCAATGCAGACCCACCGGGCCAGGCCTCCCCTCCACTCTGGTGCCTGCCTCCACCAGTTCCCATATAAAGCTAAAAGGGCAGCACAATTTCAGCATCACAGATAAAACACTCTCAAGTTTTACAAGCAGAGAAAGTATTTTATTGGCACAGACTCTTTTTCACTAACCTGGCATAAAAGCTATCAAACTGTATAAATAAACCTGGGGAATTATCTCAGAATCACAGAATCACTGAATGGTTGTAACATTGATAAGCTTTGACAGATATCAGGATAGCAAAGTTTTGTAGATGGTAATTCCTTCTAATGTTAACTTCAATGAGAATAAATGGATATTACACGTTTGGAATTGAGTTAGACTCATTCCCTATGTCAGGCCTGGCCCAAGGTACTTGGCACCTTGTGGTTCAGTGCGGGGCAGGAATGGCCCAGGTACTGCGAATCTTTCCCGCTCTGCTACAGATCTGCTGTTTATCCTTGGCCACCTCCATTTCTCACCCATTTTATCTGGTTTGTGAGATATTCAGGACACAGCTGCCTGCTGGGCACTCAACCCCTCAACCCCAAATCACCCTGATCTCATCTTAGGGGCCATAGATGATACCGCAGTACAAATAGTACTTACATGTGGGTGTTGGAATGATCTTTCTGTGGCCTTACAGAAGTCCTCAAGGGTCTGATTTTAAATCTAGTGCAGTCACTGGGAAGACATGCTTTTATCCCATGTCAGGTTATCCCCTTTGCCTTCTGCTACCCACCAGTCATTTACTTCTCCTGGAGTGATTGACAACCGATGGCAACATATAATCACCCTTTAAGCACTGTGGCAGCTGCCAGGCCAGGAGAGATAGATGTGGTCTTCTGATCACAGCGGACGTTTGCTTTCAAAGGGCAGAGCCCTCAACTCAAAGAATGGAAATCTGGTTCAAGAGAAACGACAGGCTTATACTTGTCTCCTGCAAGACTCTTTGCATGTATGCTTTGTTTTTATTTTTACTTCATTTTCACCACGTGTCAGTTGCCCACGTTCTCCAAGGAACTTTCAATAACAAACAATGCTAAAAACATCCAGTTGTTTCAGCCCAGAAAGGAAACACTGGCACTCTCCAGGGAAATCCCATGTGCTTGGCCCTGGGTTGGCAGCGATTCTGGCCAGCAGCTTCTGGCCGTGGTTAAGGCACCTACCTGGCACAGATGCTTCAGTGTTGGCTCTGCTGTGGAGCTGCTCTGTGAGCTTGGGAAAATCAAAAAAGGCAAGTACCAAATTCCCTTCTTGCTATCTATATTCCTCATTCATTCCCATGGGAAGACAAGTCCCTAAATACCTTTCCAGGCAAAAACACCTCTTCCTTTTGCCATTTTCTCCTTGCTCCTCCAAGTCAGTTGAGACTATCAGCTTCTTGAGACAAATTCTCTGCCTAATGCTAGGCCACATTCAGCTCAGGCTATCATCACACAGATAATAAATACAGTTTGTCATGTTTGATGCTTCCCCAAATCAAATCCTGTTCCAAAGCTTGAGACCTCAGCCACCCCCTTGGGTTTCACTCGCATGAGTCTCTAGTCCCCTTGAGTCTTTACAGGAAGGTGTGAACTCACTGGGTTTAGGAGGATTTACTTTCAGAGAACCAAAGAACCCCTGGAGCCTGAGCTTGCAGGGCCCCTTTCTTTGCCCTCCTCAGCTTTCTGCATTGGTCATCTGCCTCCATGAGATACAGAACCCATTTGCAAGGATGTATACAAGCCACAGGATGGGCTCTGCTATCTGTTTTATTCTCCCCTCCTGGCCTCCCGAAATAATTTAATGTAAAAGTGATTGATGGCCTCCTTTATCACTGCTTGAATTATTAGGAAAATAATTATAGTGGTGGCAGTACCTGAAGGTCTTGTGCACGCAGCCAAGATGCTCCCTCCCCACATTGCAGGCTCTCTGGGAACTGGCAGGTGATGCTGAGTTGGCTGCTGGCCAAGGCTGCAGAGATAGACCAGGGTCTCTGGGATGGCCTTGAACTGTAGCCCAGAAAACAGGCAAAGGCGTTCTGTGCAAGGGTGATTTGGAAGGCTCTTAAACCAGGTTTCAACCCTTCTCAAGTTTGTATGCCTGCCACTGTGTAGTTCAGGGACAAAATATTTTACCTTTAGCAGAACATGCCACCATGTGGTCACCACTATAATAATATGAAGATGCCGTACATATAGGCATCTATATATATAAGCATAGATGCAGTATATCTTATGTGTCCTTTCATAAAGGTGTAGCTATCTTTACACAGTTGGATTTCTACTGCTATAACTGTGTCTATGCTATGGAGGTCAAGAACAGCTTAAACAGATGCAACCTTTGTATGTAGAACAGCCTTTAAATTCATTGACCATGTTCTCCCAATGACTAAACCTGCCAAATAGTTCAGCATCTACAGCTAGCTGGCTTTTGATTTTCCAACAAATTCAGTTGATACTAAGATATGGAAATGAAATATCTAGATTTTCCAGAGTATACTGCCTCCACCACTACTACATCATCCGTATTGCCTGATAGTCTTTAAAAAGGCTGGCTATATGCACTGAAAAGTGTCCCAAGTGATTTGACAGGCTGGTTTTCTTTTTACCCATCACCATCGTTACCTGTCTTGCATTTTGCAGCAGTAGAACATGGGAATCAAAGCTTTTAGTCAAGCTTCTAATAACAATAGATAAATATAAAATAACCATAATAATCATTACCTATATGCTCAGATGTTGCAGTAGTGAGGAACAAAGGAAAGTCTATAAACAAATCAATCCAGGGTTTTTCCTCTTCAGAGTTCCCCAAGTGCCGTGATACAAATTCTTTTACCTTCAGGATTAGTAGCACGTGGTTTTGATCCAGATCCATGCTTCTTGTACATTATACCGATTTTTAATTAGTCTGTGCTGCATGGGGAAGCAGAGCAACCTCCCTATGAAAACGAAGTTGCCACATTTCCCTGTCATCTTCAGACAGGTTTTTGTTTGCATATGAATAGCCATTGTCAAGGAGGAAGTCTGGAGTGAGTTTAATAAATGTTGCCTTGTTGTTGACTGTCTCTGTCTTGAAGAGCAAATTTCTCAAATGCCAGAAGAGCTGCACCAGAGACTGCAAGACTGTCAGGCCTAGAGGCCCCTATAACAAAAACCACAGAAAAAAAAACCAAACCCAGGTAAACCGTTTTTTGAAAAATCCAGATTAAAGTCTATTGCTCAGTATATCCCTCAGTTTGGACATGAAATGCCTGGGAACGTGAGGTTTGGATAGCAATCATTATCCACATTAGTTCATTAATTCCTCAATTTCCAAACTCATTAAGGTCTCTGAGATTTCTAAGAAAACAATTTACCCTTTAAAGGTCCTGGACTGAATATTTCTAAGGATAGAAGTTGTTCAAAATTATGGATGGTTCCTTGTTTGCCAGTGCAGAGGGCCATCTGGCATAGACCCCCTCTCCCCTCTTAGGCAAGGATCCCAGGGCAGAGTTTGGAGTGTTTTATCAGAGGACAGAGCTCAGCTCACTGCTGCTGGGAGCTGTACCATTTTGGCATCTGTGTCATGTTGGTGCTTTCCTTCCCTAGCCTGAGACTCCTCCAGCACAGGCATCCGAAGTCCCATAACAATTTTACACTCTGCACATGTGGACATATACTCGCATGTGGTGCCAAGCAGCAGGGAAACAGCTACACCAAGCTGATTGGTCTCTTAGATCTACCTATTAGGAGGTGAAAAAACAAGCAATTCTGGTGCTCCAGGGGTTCAGCTCCCCAGACCTGCTTTGCAGCCTCACTTGTACTCCTGAACAGCCAAATGTAACAAAGCAAGGTCTGGATTGACAGTGCTGTAGCCCTGCCTCACATACACACATGCTCTTACCACCTTTCCAGGAAAGGTGTTTTGTGACACCATGATTTTGTCATGAATGATGTTTTTCTTGAACTGCTAGTGAGTTTCTGTGATATACACAGTGTTGAATCTGTTTGCATTACTCTGGAGAACCATTATAGAAGAAAAGCATACACTAATGAGTGTTGTTGGTTCTGCAGTGTTTCAAATACATGTTTTTCCTTTTGGCCAAAATGTTCTTTTATCTGCAAAATTTTCAGATGCGCTTTACTCATACTGGAAGATTTAACAAGATAGGAAATGTTATTAGCAGCCCCTCACAATGGGCTGCAACGGCCAAATTTAAAAGTAGTCAGTATGCTTCAGAAAAAAACTTGTAAGTAGGTGATCTGTTCCTTTCCCACTAAGGATTGCCTGAGAGTAGCTGCCTATGTCATACAAAGTAGGGGAGAGGGCAAAGCTACCAAATCTCGGAAGCAGGGTATGAACTTTAACCATTTTTTATCTCAAACATTGCTTTATAAAGGCTGGATCCAAAGCACATTGAATTCAAAATCCCACTGGCCCTAAGATTGTGCTGCAAAGTGTTTTTTCATATGATATCTAGGATCTTTATAGTTTTGATCTAGCTAGAAACACCGCTAGAAGCCAGAAGCTTTGCTTTTGGTATTTTTCCTACCATCTCATTCGAAAGATCACAAAATCCAGGTGCACTGGTGCAGATACCTTCCAAATTGTTTCCAGTGGAAATTTTAACCTATAAACTGCTCAAGTGGTTTAGGGAAGTACAATACTCACAGAGTGAGGATGGATGACCCATTAAGAGGCTGCACCCTGAGACTTGGCACCGATATGAAGGACAACCTCTGAGCATGACTCTTGCTGCTGAGCAATTGTGCATCCTCTCAGCCTGGGCAAAGACAAGATTGCTGAGCTCCCAGCACACAGGGGCTGCTGAGGTCTATACACAGCCATGGAACAGCAAGGGCTGCCTGCCTCCCTGGGGCTAATTAATTTTCCAGCTCTGTGTGTGTCTCCAGCACTCCCAGTCTGTCTTTCACCAAAAGGCACTCAGCCCTCCAAACAAATCAAGTGTAACAGACCTGGGAGCACCCAGCCTTTAAAAAAGGATCTTCAAATGCTCCCTTGCTCCCATTCAACAGTCCTTTCCCCAGAGGCTGTAGCGAAAACACCCCTGGGTCTCCCTAACCACCAAAAGCAGCTCTGCCCTGCCTGGGAAAGCAAAATCACAAGAACTGTTCATTTGACAGAGAGCTTGCTTGAAACCAAACAGGGTTTTGCAGTTAGGAATTAATGTTTTGGAACACAATATTATTGGATTGATTTTAAGTAGATGTTTCCCTTCTCATTTGTAATAAAGTGAATGGTGCTAAGAAAGCCAGAGGAAATGATATGAACCCAGCCCGCATATTGGTTTGGAAATGTCTTTAAATATTTCCCTCCCACAGTCAGTGCTGGATTGTGAGTAGCAAATGACAGACAGAAGTGATGAGTATCTATTTATGCAGGAAAATGAAATGTATGAATAGTTATTTTGAGGACAACTGTATTTTGACAGGTATCTAATTTTATGCTGTTAATAAAATGCACTTTGTCAAGTACTTTCTTGTATTCTGGAGTTGATGGCTGGTTGTATTTTTTTTTTTTTAAAGTTTGCAATCTTTCTCTGTGTGTAAAAAAAAAACCCCACCAAACCTGAAAAATTACATTTGTCAAACATCACAGAGCAATTTAATTTATTGTCATCACAAATGTGTTTAAAAAAAAAAAAGAAAGAAATCGAATACCCAGGCACTATTTATTCAGCAGAAAACCCAAAATTAACAGCGAGTTGTGGTAAGGCACAAACATACAGGGAAGGACCCAATTGTACCCTGGCAATGAACAAGAGCCCACAAATCTCTTCACAACCTTGCATTCAAAACAAAAGAGAAGAAACATGGAGGTTGAGTGCTGCTGCCAGCCTCAAATAGCGGTAAAGCTACAATCAGTACTCAGCTCTGCTGTTGGCCTAGTGTAGAGACTGGTATCTGTCTGCATCATTGTTTTCCCTCCTGTCCTCTGCCTGTTGGGACTGTAGAATCTTGGGTGCACTGGCTGGATCTTTTCATGCTAACATGCATCACTGCAGCATGGCACTCTCCACTAATACAAATAATTCCATATGCAAATAGCAGGGGCAGCTCAACTACTATTCTAATCGCTTTTATTATTGCGCTTAAACTGAGAAAATGGTTTTCTGACTGCATAGAATATTTTCTGTGTCTGCTTTCCTTTGAGAATTTTCTTTTAAGGATATCATACACACACACACACATAAACTCACCCTTATTTGGAGGACATGCACTGTTTCTCATCACTAACCAATTACAATGTCTGAGAAACACCAACAACTTTCATCAAGAGCAGAAAGGTCACAGCTTCTGACCTTACTTTTACTAATAAACAACAGCAAACAGAACAGTCGAGCAAACATGCTGCAGTCTTCTCCCCTGTGAGAATGGAAGGTAGGAGGAAGAGACAATTATTCTGTTGTTCAATGCACTGCTGGTGGGCACTCAGATATTCTGCTAATAGGTCTCAAGTAGAGCCCTAGATGTGGTAGAGCCTGCCGGGGAATGTGGCAGTTTGCAACATTCAGCAGATTCGGCCACAAGCAGAGTCCCTGGGTGCTACTATCCTCCACAGCTAAGTCTGGAGCACTGGTGAAAAAGAGGTGGTGTTCTGCCACTCTCCCTGAGCTTAGAAGAAACTCAGGCACGTTACAGATAGTGGGCAAATACCAACGGAAAAAACCACCCTGCTTCTTTTCTAACTTGTTCTCTGTAAGACTTAAGCTAGCAGCTGTTCACTGAATGTTGCAAATCTCTTATTCCTCTGGTATCAATAACTGATTATCTTGATCCAAGCAACACAAATGTCTCAGACTGAATTTCAATCTCCGTTTAATATATCTCTTTACTGTGGTTATTTCACTGATAATGCATGGGAATTCAGTGGCTTTTTAAAAGCAGGACAAGGTAGCATGGATGGATTTACTGCCAGTGAAATACTGGCATAAGGAAGTTCAATTTAGTGAGTGAGGCTGTGGACTGCTGGTCTGGAACTCTGTGGAAGAATGATCACCTGGGAAAGAGTTTTCCCTCAAAGTTAATTAAAAAAATTATGATTGTAATAAAAGTTAATGATTAAATATCATCTGCCATAAAAAAATGGCAGAAGAAGTGGTGGAAAACTCTAGTTTGGGGAAGGAAACTCAAAACTCACATCTACCACAACAGCACTTCAAAGGAGAGACAACATTTTGTCATGTATCAGCAGGAGACTGAACTCTTGAACCTGGGCATCCCCAAGCACTTTTTTGTTTTGGTTGGCACTTCTACCCTGAGTCTTCAGATGGAGGAACAAGGCATGGAAAGACAAAGCACCTCGTCAGAGGTTGCTTAACAGGTGAAACGTAGGGCCTGGCTGAGCGTGAAAGCATCCACATCTGCAGGACCTACCCAACAGCACAGCTTCTCCTCACACATGGGACACAGGGCATGAACCTCAGCACTTTTGCTGAAGAAAGGAGAGTGGGAGCCTGTCCCTTATGTAGCCTTGACAGTAGGTAAATATTAGCCCTCCCTGTTACAAGTTTGACCTAGAAGTACAATCTTTGGTCAGAATCCAGCCATGGCCTATGACTTCAGATGACAGTCTAAGGCAATTGCTGAGACTTTGGCTACTTAAGTTCCTCAACTTCAAGAGAATAACTGTGAATACGCCTAGTATTTGGCACCAGTCCTGAGCACATAAGCTGGCAGAAAAGGAAAGGGCGGGGGGGCAGAAGAGGGAAAGAGAATTTCCTTGCAGGCAGGTAGCAGAACCAGCAGGAGCAGCGGTGGTCTGACTCTTAGTCTTGCCACATAACCTTACAGCTGTCCTAAGCTGCCTTTTGTCTTGACCTCCATTCTTGTGACATAAAGGGGTTGGATTTTTTGCTGAAGTTCATCCTTTACAACTTTGGGGCATTGTGGGCAGAAGATAATGCCTCCTTCACCCCCTCCTTCAGGGCTGGCTTAGCGGGAACTGCATGAGTGCTCACAACTGCAATGCAACTAACTGGCTTGTTCCTGCTCAGGGGTTGGGAAGCTTTATTCCCAGGGCTGTCAGTAATGTGGTTTTCACTGAACAGAAAGCCACCAAAGAGAAGTAATTTGCTGCTGACTCAACCCTTCCAAGTGACAAAGTGAAGGATGCAATAGGAGGAGAATACCTGGGTGATGCTGCAGGGCAGTGCATTTGGGGCACACACCTCACTATTCCCCCCACCCTGGAGGCCCCTCAGAGAGCCTGCTTCTCAGCTGGGGCTGCCCTGTAATGCCTGGTGATGAACTGCAAGTGTCCAACTAACAGGTTTCATGGATTAGAAGGCATTTAATGAACTATGAGTGCAGTTCATTGAGAAAGACAAAGGGGACTGCTTTCCAGATGCTGTCTGAATTTGTTCTAGCCTTTGCCCAGGAAAATCAACGGGCGCCCAGGCTCACCTCTAGTAGTGTCTTGCACCCAAGCTCCCATTCAATAGTGACTGCCCTGTTGTACCTCAGCAGCTCTTGCTTGTCTCCCATCCCGATGCTATGTTCTTAAGCACCTACAAACTGCCCCAGCCCCAGAGCAGTTTCCCTGCTTGGGGTTTCTCAGGGAGGCAGAAGCTAACAGGGCTCAGCTGCCCATATGCAAGCAGCAGCTCCTGCTTCAAACATGCCCCTGCCAATTTCCCTGTGTCAGCCGACGGGGGCAAACCTTGCCTGGGGAGAGAGGGAAGGCAGCTCCGGCAGGTGAGAGCATGGGGTGGCTGCTGCATGGTAATGGCGTTGCTTAGCAACTCTGCACCTGCAGTTCATTTAATTAGGGTGTTTCTGAGCATCTGATGAGGCTGAGCTTGAAAGGGCTTCTGCTGGCAAGCAGTGACCATGCAGTGGGCCTGCTCAGGCACCAGCTCTACCCCATCAGCTTCAGGCTCCACAGTCAGAGGTGAAGCAGCACAGGGACCAGCATGCAGCTCCACTGCCCAAATTTGGGCTCATGCAGAAGCAAAGCACCGTGCCCCTATGGCTAGACAGCAGCCAAGGCTGTTCGTCACTGCCTCCTGTTCAGCTCCACATCTGGAGAACCGCTTCAGGCTTTTTCTCTTCCCTGGAGGGCAATTACTGCTCTCAACTACAGAGCTAACTTCCCACAATGACTTTTGGAGCAAATCAGAATAAAAATCTATGAGCTACTATTAATTTAGCCAGCAAATCTGGCTGGTTAAACTAGCCCTATTGACCACTGTTCCTATCTTTCAACAAGTTTTGGGATCCCCTTAGAGGCTATGGCTGGACGATGCACATCCTTATTTCAGCACGCTGTCAGCACACCTGCACTACCGACAAAAACATGCTCATTTCACCCACATACCCATGAAACACTCCAGATGGATAGTCAGTCACTCCTACTGCTCAGGAATGATCCAGATTACTCTCCCCTTCTGGGTATAATAAAACATTTATCATATTCTACTCCAAGCCTCCTACTTTTGTGCATGTTCATTCTTCCTGAAAGCTGCTTTTTCTTTACAATATCTTCGATTTTCTCTTTCACAGTAGTGTCTCCAGTTGGTACATTTTGTTATGTTATCCTGTGGATTGTGCATTCCTCCAAGTAAAAGCATTAGACCTCTGGAGCAAGAACTCTCCCCTTCCTAGTGCAGTGAGAAAGGATAATTATGACATCCTCTAAAACACATGTGCCTCAAGCTGCATTCTGGCAGGTACCACATTTCAAAAAGATGCAAAGGAGACTTCTCTATTCCGAGTATGTAAGGGAGCTATCATGTGAAGAGCTGACTTAGCAACTCACCTTCCACCCCAGCCAAGTTTGCAGACTGGAAACCAGGAAAAGGAAGATCTGCTGGGACAGCCACCCAGGGCTTCACATTTTGTGCTGGTTCAGGAAGACCTCATTTTGAACTCATTCCCATCTCTGATTTTTCACTATCTTCCTTGCTTTCATTTGGAGTTTGCCTTTGGGACCATTTCCCCAGGAGAAGTGATAAGAATCTGATACTGGTAAGACTAAGGGGTATTTATTTCTGACAGTTTCAATTGCTCTGACCTTACAGGAACAGCTACAGTCTCAGGCAAGGACATGCTTCTCTTTCCTTTACCAGGAATAGTAACACAGAACAAATTTGCTATTTTGCTTACAGGACAACATAGCTCCATGTAGCTACTGCCTGATTGGGTTCCCAGCAGTTTTATTGCTGTTCTGTCCAGGGCCCCTTAATGCAAAGGCTTCCAGTCTGAAATGCAGTAAAACCCAACCCTTTTGTGAAGCCATAACTGCAGAAAATAACCAGTCTTAGGAACACAAGCTGCAAAAGTGAACCCACAGGATACTGGAACAGAATTGGGCTACTGAGCCCATACTTGCCCTGGTGTGGAGAAGCACCCAGCGTTTCTATTGCATTTTCTTTTCAGCCCATATCAGAAGAAAAGGTCTGTACAAGGTGCTTCTCTGGGAGTTGCTATGGTTACAGCACGATGTTGCATAGCAACAAGCTAAGCTGAACATCACCAAGGCATTTTTCCTTTCTAAATTCCTTCCCCTTGTGTATTCATCCAAATGAGTTAGATTTATCTCCAGCCCCAACATAAACACACAGCAGGGAACATCTACCTATTGATTTTGTAGTAAGACCATCTCTATGAGTAGTGTGACAGAATGAGGTGCGTGCTCCAGGTACCAGGAAAAGCACCGGGGCTGCCCTGGTGCCTGGTGCCTCTGCCTAGGCACAGCACACAAGGGTGGGTGGGAGAAGCTGGCACAGCCTCAGGGTAATTTCATGGGAATGGCCACGGTTCTGCAAATGCAAATTGGAGATCCCCCGTGCAACACCAGGCTGTAAGAGAGCCAGGTCCCAGCTGAAGAACCACATTTACACCTCCAAGCAAATATTTAGGAGTCCGTTCTTGCTGCACTCCCAGAGGCAGGGCTCTGGGGCTTGCTCAACTTCAGCAGCCTGCTGACACCAGGGACCATGGAGGGGACACCCTGTGCAGAGCCAGGAAGGCAATGCTAATAGCCCCAGCACAAAAAGGCATCCAACACCTCCAAAGCACTTTCCTTCAAGCCCAGAAAATTTTTCCTTATGCCCGTCAGGCTACAGAGCTTCTCAGCATTATCATTTCTGGCAAAGAAAACATCCATTGTCCTTCTGGTCCAGGAGGTAGCTGGCAAATGTGGCTGACATTCAGGAATGCAGTTCAGACTTCGCTGTGCCAGCGGAGAAATTTGTTTTCTCACTAAGGCTTGTGCCCACACTGTTGGTTACTCTGACACCCATACACATCCACACAGCTAGCCACACGTTTGAGCCCCCCTACACCTAGGCACCACCCAGTCCCATGCTTCTTGCTGCCTCACGTATCCTCAAACACTCCCAGTACATCCATCAGTGTACTGGTATGCATATTTGCACTCCTGCAATCATACGCACAAGCGTGTATGTATTCCTGCCTGCATTTATTCATCTGTGTACACACCTCCTGTAGCCTTTCACTGCAAGGCTGCTGTCAACTACAACTCCCTGCCATTCCCAAGATGATATAAACACTTTGGAAGCATGCTACAGAGGCACGTCCCAGCTCAGTCGCTTGTTATCTTAGTCAAGAAGCTACTGAGGGAGGAATTTTTATTCCATTCTCCTGTTGTTACTGCTTCTGTGAGGGGCTGTCTAACCAGATATAACTCAAGAATAATGGTGAGCCTAGCATTTACAGAGATTATTTCCTTTCCCACCCAAGAGCTCACCTCTGTTGACCTCCAGCCCTCTACCCTCAGCCAGCATTATGCTCCAGTTTCCCCGTATTGTTTTTTTACTATATTGACTTTTTCCATCTGAATTCTGTTCTCTGAAAAAAAGGAGGACAAGGCTTTCTTCTGAAAGCCTGACATGGAGAATCAGGTGGTTTTCTTCATGTGCTGTTGGTGAGGCAGCCATGTAGGGGCTGAAGTTCTGGGCCCCTGTTCTTTACATGATTCATGTCCAGATAGAAACGACACCCTCCCAGGGAGGCACATGGCTGCTGCTGCACACATCTGTGCAGGCATACTGGCTGTGCATGGTACTGAAAGACTGTCAGCACAAGTCTGCCCTGACCTTACAAGGTCCCTGAGCAGTCAGGCATGGGAAGGGGGAAAAAAAAAACAAAAACAAAACCAAAACAAACAAACAAAAAAAAACCCCACACACACCAAAGAAACCCAAACCCACCCCAAAAAAACCACCCGCCACAGTCATTCAAGACAGAAAAGTCCCCTTGCAGATTTACCTTCAGCTGCAGAGCAGAAATATTTTTTCCTCTTTCTTTTCTTATCAAACACAGAACTAAGGCAGAAAACAGCCTGGCTAGAAGTCCCTAAAGGAGCTTGTGAACTTTGGATAGCTCACACTCCTCTCTGGATCTCCAAAGGAAGTTCATATATTAAGACTTGAGTTCTCGGGGCACTCCGCACACTGGGCCAAGACTCCTGGTGTGTGCTGCAAAGACAAACACCAGAAAGGCTGCTGCATAAGACCTTGGGTTCAGCTGACTGAAAATGACAAAAGAGGTTTTGAGAGAGGGAAAGCATCAAAAAGGAATGAGGTAAAACAGGCTGGAGCAGGAGGGCTGAAGGATCCCACTGAGAATGGGTGAAAGTTAGACGTTTGTTTATGATAAGCACTCATGGCTTTAGAAGTGAAAGATTCAGGTCTTGTTGGAGGTCAGGTCTTTCACTCACCCTCAGACAGGACAGCCTGACTTCACAACCAAACGTAAGATAACACACCAAGCACCACCAGAGAGTCAATTGCATTTCAGCAATGGTGAACATTCACACTGACACTTTTCTCCATCCACTACTGCAAAACCAGGCAGGCTGCTCACAAGCCCATAAACGCCAGTGGTGGCTGCTATTGTCAGTTTCTCTGTGTCCAGAATTATTCAAATACTCAGATGAGTTGGGTTATTTCTCATTATTACTCCACTGCTGTGACTACAGTGTGCCTCAGAGATCAGAATCTCTGTGTGAGACGCTGTACAAACCCACAGCCAAACAACAATCCCTGTGGAAGGGATAAGCAGAGTAAAGGCATCCTAGGTGACACTAAAGCAATTACAAACAGCAGAATAAGCTGTGACTGCAAGCCTGTGTATATATTTCACTAGCATTTCTGCAATAGAGGACAGGCAATTTGGAAAATCCAGCCTGATTTTCTTTGCAAAGCCCAAGGGGATCCTTGGCAGCATAACCTACTGTCTGAGCAGTGGATGCAATTATTATAGTATGAGCTGTGCTAATGCAGCAGGCATGGCTGTATAGGGCCCAACATTCATTGCTTCTGGTGTTATTTTTAATATGCATTCACCATGCTTGCCTTTGTTGTGTGACAGCTCCTGACAGATCTGGTTTCTATTGCACTGACCTAGCAGACAGGAAAGGAATCGCATCTCACTGGAAGAACAGCTTAATGAATACAGTCACCAGGATTTGACTCAGTTAGGTGGCGAGCCAGCGCCAGTCACAGCGTGTGCTCCCCCTCTGTTTTAGTGCAGCGTCACTAGCATGTCTGAATGCTTTCCATATAGAAAAGGAGCACATCAGGAGAGTTTAATAACATAGGGCTACATCAATGTCAGCTGTATCTGTGCAGTGCATCTCCCATGTCTGCAGCTGCCACTCAAGTTGTTCCACTCTCAGAGGCCTGGAGATCTTTTTGTCACTATCTGGGAGCTGTTGTAATAGAGTTGGCACTTAACTTGCCTCTCACAAGTAAGGCCAGCTACCTGCTAGCCCCTAGGACTTGAAGAGCCCAATGGCTTTTTTGTGGCCCTGATGGCTGCATGGCTGGCATAGGATCAGGCTCTTTGCCATAAGATGGGCAGAGTGCCATACCTGTGCCATGTCATTTGTCATACCATCCCCTTGCATGCTCCTTCCCTTGACTTTTTCATTGCTGAACCTGGATGAAGACTCCGGGAAATCCCCTATTATACTAGCTGAGAAGCTGTGACCACTGAGGCTAGAAACTAGTGTGTTTCTAATTACTGGAGCTGACAATTTCCCAAGAGCCTCTGTTTTGGCATCACAAATCTGTTTGAGCAAGGACTGGGCTATGTGACTCCCAGCTGCCCCATCCCAAGCCCAGAGCTCATTCCAGAGAGAAGGCCACATGGTACCTCAAGTGTATCCCACTGCACTTTGGCACACAGGCTGAGAACAGGCACCTCTCAGAAGGGGACCTGTTCTTACACCAAGCCAGGATGCAGCACCATTACAAGCAATCCCAAAATCTCTCAGACCAGCCCATTTCTGCTAAGAGTAGACCGGGTCAGAAATCTTGGTGGATAACTGGGACATACACCTGGACAAAGCAGGCTCATCTGTATCATCTCCAAAAGATGATCTCAACTACATACCCGATGAAGTACAGGGACAGGTCCAAACCAGAAAAACAAGGCTCAGAAGAATTTCACAAAGAAAGCCTTGCTCCACCATGTGAGCCCTCAGCTGTGTCAGTGACTCCTCTCCTTGCAGTGGAGGTGTTACCTGGTTTTGAATGATGCTATTCATTTTTAAGCAATGAAAGGACATAGGAACTAACCAAGAGTGGAAGGAAAACACCTGAACATTTAGTAAGCAGTAATCTTGCTTGGGGGTCCATTTAAACAACAGCAAAGACTTACCAGTGATAACAATTCTGACATGTTCAAAACAACATGGACAAAAATACTTAGAGCTGACCCTCCCCTTGGCAGGCGAGTCTTTGATATCCTAAATTCCCTTCTTAGTGAAGTAATTCAGTTGCTTCTGGCAGTGGTTTCTGGCAGCCCTGGGGCTCTGTGCAAGGATCACCCAAAGCACCAACCTCTTTGCTATGCCAATGGTACCTCCATTGCTGCACAGATAGAATCACCCTGAACTTCAAGCCATAACCTAGCACCTGAGACAACAGTGTTTGCATTGTGCTTCCTCTGACAGATCATTTTCCATATATAAAAAAAAACCCAAGACAAACAGATAGTTACAATCCAACAAAGAGGTGACAAGGAAACAGCTTGCATTAAATACTTTGTAACTAAGTAAATCTCCGTGGATTAGGGCTATTCTTGCCAATATGAGAAGTTTTTCTGTAATTTTCCATCCTCACAAGGAGTGAGCTGCATTAAGACCAAACTAAGCTATTGTTTAGTCCTTCCAGTCCCCCATCTTCACATTAAATCACAGCCTCTAGAAATCAGTAGTGCCTATTTCTCACGATGACACAGAGTAGTTGAGATTTTGAGCAATGCACAAAGCTCTGTGATTATATTAGAGCCCTTGGATGTGCTTGGATTCAGTGGGCTATTACAAAGCTCCAGCCAAGCAGAACCACTTGAGCAAAGCAAACAAACCACCATGCAATTCAGTTATAGCAGATTGCACAAGCAGCAGCAAAGGGCAAGCCAAAAAGAACAAAAACCAAGCTGTCTTTTTCTGAGGGCTGTGGTAAAACTCCAGTCTGAGTAGCCCAGCACAATCATTGCTTAAGTCACAATTAGTGGGACTTCAGGCAGAGTTCAGAGAGTTCATTTTTAAGGGACTGCCTTGGATGCTTACAGCAGGGGAGCACATCTCTAAGGTTGAAGAGTAAGATACTGCCACTTGCAGAGTGAGCCTTCTCTAGGGAAGTGGTGGAAACGAGTCCAGTCTGGGAGCTGTCGTGTCACCTTCCTGAAAAGAAGGGGCTGGGGAAGAGGGAGAGGGAGGAGAAAGCAAGAATCATCCTTATCTGCTCACCTCCTCCCCAGTGAGTCCTGTCCAGTGACAACCACTTTCCCTCCAAATGCTGGCTACCTTCTCTTTTGATAAGATCTATGGTCCAACCAAAGGTGGCAGACCTGGTGCCAAGAGGTCAGACACGTCCCATCCCCGAGCCCCGCATAGTGGTGTTGACATTTCAAATGAGAATGTGAGGGCAGAGGCATCCAGGAAGAAGATTATTTCCTTGGGCAGTGCAGCTCTCTACATTGATCTCTAATAATAAGCCTGTGCGCTTTAGTGTTTGTCTCCAAAATGGACTAATTCAGGAAAAGTAAATATGTCAACTAAATTGCTAAACATGTTAAATATCCATTGTCTTTTTAAGTTCAGGTTTCACAACTGATATAAACATGATGCGTAATCCCCAGAGCCGAGCAGGATTTGTGAGACTGCAGAATGCCACATTAAACTCAAAGCTCCTGGGCCAATGATTGCAAGACCATTTTGCAGTAATGAATTGTTTGTTATAGAACACATCATAGAGCAGATGTCTCATCAGTCATTGCGCCAGAGACTACAGCACTCACAGGCTCAAAAATCATTCCTGGATTATGGTACAAAATCATGAGAAGAGAGAGATGCGAGTGTTCAGTCTCAGTAAAAGCAATGTTTCTGTTCTGTTCCACACGTTAATAGACAGTGTTTATCCAGAAAGCAATTGGCACAGTCTTCACTGCCTTGTGTATGGGACTATAAACACTTTAGACAAAGGCTTGGCTAAATTAGAGCTCAGAGAGCCAGCCCCAGGGCTCAGAGAGAGGAGAGAGGTGTTTGTCTTCAGCAAACAGGGTATTTGCTGGAGACCATGCTCTCCTGGCCTTGTTCACATCATCACTCAGGGCTCCCACTGTGCCACAAGGAGGGACTGATACAGGTAGCAAGTGACGAAGCATTCACTTCGGAGCTGCCAAGATGCAAAAGAGCTGGTGACATTTTCTTGCAAATTCACATGCTCCAGCTCCTTAATAATGTACACAGCTGCACAGAAAGTATACCTTTAATTAACATACTAGAGCAAACTAACAGTACCTGATACATGAGAATGAGCCATTAGTAAATCCTCCCTAAAGAATTTTCTCATGGACTGGAGTGTCTTTTGCTTTATGATTTCTCCACCTCCACGGGGAGCCCTGGAGGACTCCTGTCTTGCAGACCTTCTCAGGAGTGTACTTGGCTGCTCTGAGTTCCCAGTGCTGCCTCCCCGCAGATGAACCCAGACTCTTGCTGTTTCGGCTACTCCTACATCTCAGCTTCTCCTCCTGCAGACTGAAATTCAGCTCCTTTCCTCTGCCTCTGCTCTTGGAGGGAGGGTGAGTGCAGCTTCACACAAGTACTCAGGCTACAGTAGGTGCAACAATGCTCAAGTGGGGCCAAACACTTATGCCCACCACAGACAGATGTGATGCCTGAGTGGGGAGCACTGGATTCACTTCCTACCTCTGCCCTGAGCCTCCCAGATGAGCTAAAAAAAAGCCATGTACATCCTAACACCCCCAGCCCACTGCCCCTTCCAGCCCTGCTCTGTCTGGTGAGCTCAGCCAGCACTTACTCCACTGAGCTCACACATTCATATGCATATTTACACTGCACAGGCATGACCCACATCTCAGCTGTGGTTTCTGAGCAATCCTGTCCTGGTTTAAAAAAAAAAAAGAAAAAAAAATCAGTTCACAGCAGCCTTCTACCAATAGCAGAGCATCAGGACAGCAATCATCTCTAGGGGCTAGGGGGAGGAAGTCATTCAATCTTCTGTCTGATTTCTGGCACACATGTGGCACTGGTATTAAGATGTATCCCCACCTCACAGCTTCAGAAGCATTAGAGGCTTTGGAGGCGTGTGGGGGGGAGGCGGTGGTGGAAATCAGGAGTCTAATATCCAGTTAAATCAGAAACAGATAAAGGAGTCGGGAACTGTCTTTCGTTGCCCACATAATGCTTGGTTATTTACTTCAATCAGGATAGATTTTTGCAGAGAACTTGCTTGGGGTCATTTGGGGGTTTTTGTTTGCTTGGTTTTCTTAAAACAAAAATAATTTTTTTATCAAATTCAACTTGAATTTTATCTCCAATTTCCTGACAGTTCAAAAGGAGAAGGCAGAGGGAGCACAAGGTACCTTCCAACATTCTTCAAGGTCAAAAAAATCTAGAAAGGAAGAGGAGAATATCTCCATTGTGTACTGATATCAATTAAGTTCAAACTTAAGTCACCCAAGTGACTAGCCTAAATTTGGAACCTCTTATGGCATTCCAGGGAGGTGAACGAATTGGCAGAGGGGTCAGATTTCTTAAATGCAGTCTTTTTTACCAATATAGAACACATAGTCAAACCAGAGAGGGTTTCCTTGCCCTGATCTCCATGTTTCTACATATTCAAACCCTAATGTCTTTTGCCAAGCTTTTTCCACACCACCACCCTACCCAAGCCTCTGTGGACGGCTGGTTTTGAACACCTTTCTTTCCCAGGAATCAGTCTCCCTGCTCCTCTTCCTCATATCCACCCTGCCTGAAATGCAAAATGCAGGAAAGCCCCTGGCTGGCAAAACTAACTCCTGAGCAGACTCGCACATCTATCTTTGAGGTACATCTATGTGCCTGTGTGTGTCCAAGCTGAGCCCCAAGGGATGAGGTATTTTGTACCTTGTCCCTCTGAGCCAGCCACTCCCCCTTTCATGCCACGAGTACCCAGAACAGGTTTTCAGATCAGCTTACCTGGCCTGGCACTACTGTCTGTGTGTTAAGCAATGGAGAAACAAAACAACAAAAATCAGATCCTTAATCACTACTTCATGCTCAGCACTACAAAACAGTCATTATGGCTGGATTTTCCACTTCCTTCTGCATAGTGGAGATCAGCATTTTGATATACTTGAGGCTACACACCAAGAGGCAAATTTGATAGAGTGTAATTGCATGTCTGGATATCAGCAGCCTGCCTCAGTGGTGCCTTTCTCCTGCATCATGATATCAACAAATAGAGAACATGACATCAAAACACATGCCAAATAAGCCTGGGTAATGGTCCTCTGAGGCCTGATGAGCCAATGAGCCCTCTGGGAGAGAAAAGGGTCTGTCATCACTTGACTTCAGATAATGAATTCAGTTCTGCAATGAAGTAAACAAATGCACGCATCAGTGACGTGTGCTCATACCCAGGGACTCCTCTCCCCCCTACCATCATTGTCCTGATCAGTTTCTCTTTCCTATTTTTAGTCTCTCTTCCTTCTTCCTCTGGGGTAAATTAAAGACAGCTTTTCTCAGCCTCCTCCCATCAGAGAGAACACCCAGCTCTGACACATATACTTACACTGCTCTGCAGAAAAAGATGAAATTAGATTGAGATGTCACACATGCCTACGGTCATCTGTCCACTGTCTCCCCATCAGATATGTAGGGCAGAATCCCAGGTCTCTGGTACCACACTCACACATTGCCTGTCAGTTGGGTTGATTTACTCCAGTTTTGGTGATGGCAGATATGACCAGTGGCAGCACATAACTTCTTCCCCTGCAGCACATACTGGTCTGCTCGCAAGTACAGCATCCTTCAAGGCAGGACCTCTAAGGCCATTTCACCCAAGTAGTGATAAAAGCTCTGTTTCCTGCAACTCTCACCTCTCCCTCTCTTGGAAATCAGAAACTTTACTTGGAGGATTGTCCATCAACCTGCTGGCTGTTACCACAAGGTGTTTTATCTGGTGCTGTTCCTGACCTCAGTGCATTAACTCAGCATTTGCCTTTAAGCATACGTCCAAGCAGCGGGACTGAGCATTTGCCTTTCATAAATTGTTGGAGAGCAGCAATAAATCCACCATAGGATTATTTTTCTCATCTCCCTCCCATCCAGTTGTTGCACAAAGAGTGAATGATAAAACATTTATTGTAAACATTCATATATACCTATTAAAAAGTATTTCCAAATTAAGGAGCTTTATAATGCACAGCTCTAGCATGCTTTGGCCTTGCTCCGATTATTAATCGCCTGCAAAGATCTCCTTGATTTCAGCAATGCAGGACAAGATTCCAAACAGTCCTGGGAGCCTCTGGTTAAAATGGGATCGGCTCCTTTAGCTCAGATGTTGCTGCATTCAGGCTTTTAAAGAGAAACTTTTCTATTACCATCTTCAAGCCAAGGCAGTAAAATCTAATGCAGCTACAAGGAAGGATCAGCTAAGAGCAAAGGTCCTATTTTTTGCCAGCCAGCGGGAAAGAAAATGCAGGCAGCTAGTGTGTGCCTGACTGGAAAAACCTTTATACTTTGTAGTGAATCTTACTCTGGAGCAAAGCAGGACTTCTTGAGGGAAGCTACATAATTGCTGACAAAGAAAAGCTTGGCCTTATTTCTTAGCCTGCCTGTAGTACCTTCTAGTAACAAGCTCTCACTGAATGCTGTCTAACACTGCCAAAAAGAAGTTAATTCTTACAGCTCCTCACTTTATCACATTATTAGGATATTGTGCAAGTTTTTGGTTGGTTAGTTTCCATTGTTGATTACTGGTGGTGAACAGCAAAGCAGTAAAGTATATCCAGTGACAGGTTCCACCACGGGGCAACATTACAACTCAAGAAAACTGATTAATCAGGTGGTTGGAGTAAGACAAATTATTGCTACATAAATGTGTTAGAGATTAACGGAGCACTTGGCTAATTCTTTCATTTTTATCAACAGCAGTTTTTCTTCCCTTCAAAAGCTCTTATGGGAGTTTACCCTCATGGAAACACTCTAATACTCCATCTCATTGCATGCCTTTCCCATGTACTTACTTGTCTTCCATCAGCCCTAATGGATTTTGTTAGCTATTCTTTGTGTCTAGTAGGCATAAAACCCCAGAAGGTAAAGCTGTGCATGCTCAGTAGATAACTGATTTCTCATTGCTATGACCATTACTAGTCAGCAGACTTCAAGTCAACATTACAAATACTTGGACTATTGAGGTACAGCAAAATTTGGAGCATATTCAATGCACATATCCAGAACCCAAAACTTATATTCCACTTAACAGCAGAAAGCCAAAATATCTATCCACATTTTACTACAAGTTCCTGCTTATGTCTTATCTCATTTTAAGCAAAGCATTCCAACAGCTCAGCAAGCTTAAAGACCTGACGCTGTATCCCAGAGCAGAGTGCATGCTACTCAGAAAAGCAATTGTTCATTTGGTTCTGCTTTTCTTCTACCCCAGTCTCAGGACCACTGCAACTTTGATGAGATAAACATAGGCACAAGACATTGCAACCCTGATTCACAGTTGTATTTTGCAGGTTAAATTTCAAACAGGCCTTTCTTTCCTGTGATTGTACAAGAGTTAAATATTAATACATCAGCACATAGCATTAAGCAGCACAGCAGCTTCTCAGCATAAAGGATGTGCAGTGAAAAATATGTCAACAGATTCATTTTCTTTCACCCTTCACTTGCCACTGTAGAGTGCCAATAAGGAAGCATTGCTGTGTAGTTGTTAAACACCTTACAATGCTTTAGCTCAGCAGTGGCTGCATTTTCTACTTCAGCCTGACACTCGGCTAACACAGGATGCACTTTAAAGGAGAAATTATTGTCTTGTGATTAATCCACAAAAATAACACAGTGGTACTCAAGAGACCTTGATTAATTTCTAACTTTTGCTACAGGCTTCTTTCTCTCTATACAGTTTCTCACAGATCATAACACTATTCCCTTCTCCCAGTCTGTGCACATCTAGTGCATTTAGTATATACCCTCCCCTGAGCAGGGATTGTTCTTCATTAGGTGTCTATACAATAACTCCACAAATTAACTCCTGATCATCTCAGACATGGCTTTGGGTATACCTGCAGTGCCACTGATAATCAAGTTGGTGACTTCAGTGAACTAGGCTTTTAAGAACAAGCAGCTATAAGGGCCGACTTCTTTCAGGTTTTTTATTTGGTACCAATTGACTCAAATGAATTTGTAATTCACCACACTATTAAGGTGGTCCCCATTTGCCTTACAGAAGTTCAGCAATGCAGAAAGAAATCAGGTTTTTGGGCCAGCTTAGCTTTTACTGAGTGAGTGTTGATCTTCCATACCTCTGTTACCCCTCCATGCCTACCTCTGGAGACCCTCCTGCGGAACCAGGCCAGACTGGTCCATCTTCCAAGATGCAGCTGCTACAGAAGGGGCACGGCTCTGCTGCACACACTGCAGGAGGGAGGCAGGCATGGGCTGCATTCCGGGACTGCTGTGCAAACATAAAGCCATTTTGTTCTACAGCAAGTTTGAAACCCTGGAGACTTTCACCAGAAATGGCACTAATATGACATTTATGCTTCATATTCTTGTTATTTACACAGAGATATCACTCAAGCAAACTCTCTCATATTTCTGTTTCAAATCCTTTCCTGCTCCTCAGACCTAGGGGAGCTGGACTTCGCACAGGTTTAGCAGGGACAAGAGAGAAAACACCACTCACTGTGTTTGCTTGATTTGGTCCTGTCTTATGTTCCCAGCCTCACATTCCCAAGCCCAACAAGCAGCCACATTAGACAGACAGGAGGGCAAGGGAGATATTTCATTCCAGAATTCCCCAAACCCCACTTGGTGACTGCAGCATCCCAGAGCAGCTCACCATCCAAGGTGCTGTGGATACAGCATCCTACAGTGCTAACTCCCCCATGCTGTTAACTCTTCCTTTGCACCACTGCAGAGCTCATCTTGCTCTGCTCCAGCTATTTGCTTTCCTTCTGCTTTCCTTTGGCTAAGCCAGGAGCAGGATAACAGCCTGGGTCCTCCACCCCTTAATCTGTTTTAGGTGTTTCTGTGGCATCTAATACTGTTGCACAACAGCTGCTCTCTTGCAAGTGTCAACCTGGGCTATTTTTAGCTATATTATAGTGAAAGGAAGCTTAAAGGAGGCAACTGTCTTCATTACAGTCTCAAGACCAATTCCCAGACATTAGCCATTGTCTACCTCAATTCTTTTATTAATTTGAGCGTAGTATTCAAACCAGGGAATATCTATACATGCACTCTCAGGCTTCATGCTATCCTCAGCTTAGTTAGATCCATTTAATTACCTTCATTAATAAGCAATAAGGCTCTTAAGAGTAACAATTTCCTTCTGCTGATCATTTCTCAGGCTCCAAGACAGAAAATGCTGTCTTTTAACTGCTAAGACTGAGGGGGTAAAAAAGCTTTCTAAAGCTGTGGGTCATGGAGGAAATTGCAAGCAACTTCAATAACTGGGATATTTTTAATGCAAATTCTGATGCATTTTGCTATTTTAATTGCACTGGTTACTTACAAGAAATTTACATAATCAAACTCACAGCCTGTTACTGTAGGCAAATTGTAATGAAGGATGACCAACATCAGAGCATGTGCATTAATGATAGGAGTCCATCTCAACTATTGACAGAGAAGAAAAGGTACAGAGATGGGGTCTGTGGGACTGACAGTGAAGTATCCCCAAAGCACAGGTCAGTCTTCGCATCGGTTTCTTCCTGAGCTGATTTAAAGGACAGGTAGCTCTGAAAAGCCCCATCGAATGTGTCTCAAACAGCAAGGCAAAAGTAACTTTACAGGGATGCAATCAAGTACTTTTTATCTCTTAGATGTGCTCATTTTTGAGCCTTTTGATTCTGTGATTTTATTTTTGTTTACCTATTCTTTAGATAGAATTATATACTGATAAATAGTACTAACCTGTTCGATATTCTGACTGATAAGTGAAGCCTTAAAGACAGCATAAAAACCCTAAACCATCCACTCACCACCCACGTCTGTGTTGTATATAAGGGATGATCCAGGCACTCTTAGATCCAACAGTCAAGTTTCCCAAGCAAAGCCAGGGTAGTGGCTCCCTATAAATGTAGATGCTGATCACTTCCAGCTGACACAAGGGTTGCTTTTGATGATGAAGGATTTCAGCTTTTTTGAGCTTGTTTCACCGGGAAGAAAAAGGAAGGTTTGGGTTTTTTCAGACATCATGCTAAGTGAGCTCTCAGGAGGCCAAGCTATACACATTTTTGAAATGCAGATGTATTTATGAGAGAGCTTTGCATGCTGCTGAGCTGGAATAATGCACTTCCAATGCTGGGAGCAGGTGACTTGCTAGAGTTGACTTTCCTCCCAGCTGCTGAGATGTGTCTTTACTCCTAAGGATCTAAAGTCAGATCTGTTGCAGAATCACTGACGGCATTGTAGATTTCCTACTTTTCCCTTTTTGCTACTACTGGTTCCTTCTGTAGACACTTGCCTGCACCCTCTTCTTCCAGAGTACTTGAATGAGAGCTTAGTGCCTTTGCTATTTTTCTACCACCTGTTAAAAAAGATCCCACTTCTTCACCTCTTCCATGCGGAGTGATAAAAGTCTGACTCAAATGTCTGGCACACAAGGCATAATAATACCCCAGGAGATTGCATCCACAGTACTAAAACCAGAAGGACCAAGATGCAAAATGCTACTGAAAATGGTTTGTAAGAGAAATTTGGCAAAACAAAAATCCCATCGCACTAGTCCAAACCTGGACAGACAAGCCTTTAGAGGATTCTTGTCAGAAGGAAGTTATCAAAGACATTTGCAATTATACAATATCTACTTGCTTTTAAATCATAACGGTACTAGAAATGGTTGATCTACAGCCTGTACATTCTCTGGAAAATGTTTTTAATGTAACGAGACAAGAAATGTTTCAAGATGTTAGTGTAAAACTCTTCAGTATTTTTGAGGCACAGCCTGAGCAAAAATAAAAGAGTCCAATGGCTTTTAAGTCAATTTAAAAATATACTGCTTTTCATAGCAAGAAAAGAGTTCCTGGCGTGGAATCTGCAGCGAAAACTCATTCTTTGTGATGGAGACCATTTTAAACAGGACCGTAGAAATCCAGATAAGCCGGAACTGAAATGCTCATATAAGAAAAGGGCACAATTCATCCTTCTTCTGAAGCTAAGAAAACAAAAAACACTGGACTCAATTAGATTTCTAGGCCATGTTCCCATCCGTACAAACGCTGCTTAAAAAAGCAGTTAGTGCTGCTTCGCTTGTACCTGAAGGGTAACCTCCAGCAATCTCAAACTCCGCTGAGTGCACAAGGACACACCACCAATACAAAATTTTTTTAAGAAACTGGAGTCTCCTGTGTGCCCCTGAAAGAGCATCAGGGCTCTTGGGCGAGTGACTTTCCCTGGCAGAAAAGCTGCAGAGCCTGCCTTTGCTGATACATTCATGAGGAGCAATGGCGGAGGCAATGCCCTGGCCATTTTCTGGATAGCCCTGAAACACCAAAGCTGTGCATGTGGATAGCTGGGCTGCCAGGCCCACGTGTGTGTCAGCACATTCAGAGTGGCTGTCAGGAGAAGGAAGACCCACTCTGCTTCAAGTAAGATTTTCAGAAACAAAATAATAGCAAGACTTAGGACTTTGTACCTCTTGCAACAAATGTCATGGGAAAATGCATGTGCATGTTAGTCATTGGAAAAATTCATGCTCAGCTGCAAAGAGTTCATCAAAAGCCGCTGAAGCAATTGCTCCTTGATTTGTTGCCCTATGTTTTCATTTAGTTTTCCCAACAACAGCAGCACTGAATATCAGAGTCACTGGCCCATGAAGAAAGACAAAATAGTAAGGAAGAGAAGCAGAATATATTCCCCCAGCTAGCGGAGCTACTGAACTGAGAAACCCGTGCTGTGGAAGGTAAATGAGGGACAGTGTAAGAATGGATATGGTCTAATCATTAACATCACTGAGCAGCCCCATCCTTGCCTCTTTGTATCCCACCTAAAATGCCCACTTCAAAAGCACTCCTGCTTTTGGCCACAGTTGCTGTTCATATGAAACCCACAGCAGACTCAGACAGTACTCCTTAGCACAGTGCCCCCCAAGTGGGCAGGGGCCATGCCTCTGCCTTGTAGTCAGAAAATGGAGGCAGACAAAGGCTATGGGATTCGACCAAGTTCATGCGGGAAGTCTGTATCAGAGCAAGGAACTGAAGTAACAGTCCCAAATTAGCACATTCCCCATCAGACTTGCAATCCCCTCTTTCTTGTCTGCCTATATCAAGGCTGTTCCCTTCCCCAACAGTGAATTATACATTGAAACTGTAACATTGAAGCTCAAACATCTGCAGACAACCTGCCACTTTATTTTCCTTCTTTCCAAGTTATTAATCTCAATTCCATCTCTTTAAGGCTCCTGCCCAAAGCATATGAGAAGAGCAAAAAATAACAGCATTTCTTCCCTTCATATTAATGTTTCAAAGCCAACTGACTTAGAATCACTGCAGCAAAGCTGTAAATTATGCATGCCAGACAACCCTCGCAGCCCACCCGCGATCAGAGCAGGAGGAGGCGGGGGAGTATGGCTTTGCCACTGCTGTTCAGTAGTCCTGCCTGCCTGGTGGCTTCTGCAAGGTACAGTCACACAAAAAAAATCCCATGCATCTCTCAGAGCCCCCCTTTTCCGATCTCCTTCTCACTACTTGGGCCCCATCAAATCCTTTGCTTAGGAGCCGCTAGAGGCTCCAGCTGTTGGATCCAGGTTGTCTTATGCTGGGGCAGGGGGCAGCGGATTTACAGATGCACTGCGAGGAACACCTCTCATCCTCGTGAGCTCCACACCTGTGTAGACAGGGAAGAGGGTAGAAGGGAGAAGAAGGGCTGCGTTCCCCTTGACAGAGATAAGAAAGTGAGATGTAGGCTTTCCTCCGACCAATACCCCGAATGGAGCAAGAACAGGGCTCGCTTCAGCCGTCACTGTGAGGATGCCCAAACTCCCGGCCCAGCAGCTGGCAAAACGCGCCGTTTCCGCGCCTGATCTAGATCCAGCAAGTCTCAGCAGGGTCCCGATTTCGGCTGCCACGAAGCCGCACTCCCTCCACCTTCCGCGCACGCCGGGGAGCTGCTGGCTCTCCGCCCTCCGCACGCAGGCGGTGCCCGGCCTGCAGGGGCTCCCGCCCGGCGCCGCGGGCGGCCTCGGGCCCGGCTGCCCTCCCCGGCTCCGAGCGTGGCCGCGCACCGCTCGGTCAAGGATCGCCATCTGCTGGCACTGAGGGGAAAGCCGGTAGCCCTGCCACCGCCCTCTGCTTGGGCCGGCGGGAGAAGACACCCTGCCCTGGCAGCAGAGCTGTGGACAGGGAGAGATCGTAAAATCATCGAACGGTTTGAGTTGGAAGTGACCTCCAAAGCTCATCTAGGCCAACCTCCAAAGATGGAGGCCTCAGCAAAGTGCTGGGGTGGCAGACCGACCTCCAGCTCTCCAGGCTCCACCAGCCCTCAGGCAGCACTCGCCGGCACCCCACCGGGTGCCCGTGCTGCAGCCCGCAGCCAGCCTCCCCTCGCATCCTGGCGCCTGGCCTGTTACTATTATTTTTTTTATTTACCTGGTGCTAGCCGTTTGCCAGGTCTCCCTAGGACAATTGGTGCAGGCAGTAATTAATAGTGCACACTCCGAAGAGAAAAGATCAAAGAGCTGACCAAGTGCAGCTGTAACTTAAGCAGAAACAGAGCAGATTGCAAGTCAAGGAGGAAATGTGCACTGCAAAGCCTTTCAGCCACAGTCTAGGTTTAGGTTTCTGTGGTTTCTTTGATGCAGCATGCCTAGGAAATGTAAATGCTGTAGCTGTTCATCACTTTCCCCTGGGTCAGGTGGGATGCTTTGCTTTCAACTGAAGTCTGTGCAGCTCCTTCCCTTCAAGAGGCTCTGTCCCCAGCCTGCACACTGCAGCTCCCTGCTCCTCCCTCAAGCTTCAGGATAGTCCAGGCACACAAACTTCTCTGTCCTTTGCTTTAGCAACTTCCTCTTGCTTTCCTCCCTCTAGCAACATTGCTGCACTTTCATGGCCATGCAGTGCCAACCAGAAGCCCAAGGCCTCTGCGCATGAGAACCTTTGCTGATATAAGCAAACTCTTAGGACCTGGGATGTCTGTGCTTCCTTCAGCAAGAGAAATTGGAGGGCCCTGAGCTCATACAGAATCAATCCCATCCACAAAAGTAGAGGGAGGAATGTAAACCAATTTTCCTTTCCATCAGTGGATCCCAAAGCATTTGAGATGTCTGAGGGAGCTGGGTTCACCTCTATTTTACAAAAGGGGAAACTGAGGCCCTGAGTGAGGCACATTGCTCAGCCAGCCGGTCGGGGTGGACCTTGGGGCTGCTCCCAGCTCGTATTGTAACACCAAGACCCCCTCATCCCCCACTGCTCTGAGCCTCTCTGGGCTCCTCACGCTGCAAACCATCAGCCAAGAGAGCAGGGAACAGCCTGTCCCATCTCCAGGCCCAGAGCTGTCTGTGAATCATCAGGCGCAAGGAAACACTGAATGTGCATGTTCGCCCTGCTGAGCAAGTTGCCATGGTGATCCTTTGGCGATGCGGCATAGATACAGTGGGGCAGTGAAAATGACTGTAATTAAATTTAAGGCATTAAGAACAATTAGCGTTTATTAAATGAAGTTTATTGAAAGAAGCACAAAGCAAATCAGATTCTTAACCCATGCAATAATGAAATTGTTCTTTCTAATGCAGATAATGCTCAGTGGAGAAAGTAGTCCACAGGAAGGTTAAACTGCATTACCAACCATATACAAACAGCAAATCTCATTCCTCAGCATAACAACTTATCACCTGATCATCTAAAATGAAAACTATGGCCTGTTAATCCATTTCATCCAGAACAAGCATTTCTGAAGATTAAGAGGTTGAGAGGAGTAAGTTAGTTGCAGATAAAATGCCTTGGTTCATGGCCATAAGCAAAGATCACTGTGGTCAGGATTGATAAAGCGTTACCAAAGAGCAGGAAATCTATCTGTCATTTTATCAGTCATCACTAACTATTAAAGGCGATGGTCTAGAGGTGCCCTCCAGCACAGGAAGTCCTTAAGAGACTAACAGTCTGACAGCAGCACTACAGATGCTCTATACTTTTGCATTAATCTCTAAATATTCACTACTGCTATTGCCAAAACCAGGGTGTGAGACCCAGTACAGTACAGTAATTGTAAGCATTGTCTATCTATCCCCCTGTCTTTATGCTGGGTTTAACAGCATCATTTCTTTGCATAAGCTGTGATAATGAAGTGTGTGTCATGCTCACTTTTAATGGGTCACCTCAAAGAGATTAACAGCAAGCACTTGGAATGGTTCCTGCTTAAACATGCTATTGATCTGTGCAAAGAGAAGGTCCAGCAGTCAGACCTGCTCTGCAGGGATCATTACATGGCCATCAAACCTAACACAATGCTTCAACCCAAAACCAGAACTGGAATGGCTCACCTTCATTGCACTACACAAATGTGGTGGCTGTAAAATCCACGGCCCCTAACGAGCCAGAGGGATAGACATTTTGCAGGAAAGGGCTGTACTTTACACTGCAGTATAGGATGTGCTCAGCTGAATAGCAGCTCTTCTTTGGAGCACTTTCCAGTGGACATGTTTTTGCAGCTGTGCCTAGCAAGCAAAGGGCCTTGAGTGTACAGCGGGCAGTAAACAACCTCTGCAACACTTTTGAAAAGATTTGTCCCACTTTATTCCGCAAATCCTCTTCGTAGGGCCTCCCTGGGCTTCACAAAGGTCGCTGGCAAGCGTAGGGATATTTACCGCAAAAAGCAGAAATCCAAGTGTCCAGTCCCGTCATGGGATGGTGTAAACTGGAATTTAATTGGGTCACTCCCTGGACACATTAAACACAGATGTCCAGATTCAGGAGATTACAGATTTAGTGGGCATTGATTAAATGAAAAATCAAATAAGAGCTAGGAGAGTCACAGTTGACTGCTGCAGCCATTTGCCAGCTCTCCCTGAGAGCATGTGAGGTAGGCTATAATTAATATTACACAGTCCCGACAGGCAAGATAAAAGTTCTGGACAGGCCAGGATGTAATTTAGCATCTATTTATTCTCCAGCATAATTTATTGACTTGAACAAACATAGTGCGGGCAGATTTGTAGCTAATATGTTATGATTTCTCTGTAAAAGGGTGTCAGGAGCACACTATGCACGCTGTTGTTCTCTTTCCCCAGACATGGCAGAAAGCTCCACTGCAAACAAACAGAGCCTCCAGCTGAAAATCCAAGTCCGAAGAGAACTTGCAAACAGAGCTGCCAGCTGTCCTCCGTGGGCAGGGAACACTGGCTCATGCCACTGCCATCCCATCAATCCCTGGGAAGTTACACCAGCAACAAGCGCACTCCTGCAGCAGCAAACCTGGGCCATGCTGCTAAAATAAATGCTTTAGCAAACCCCTGCATTCATGCCCTTGGATTAGTGCCTGCTTTTAACACTGTTAGTGACAGGAAATTCTGGCTCCAATTAAATCAATGGCAAAAGTCCCATGGACTCCAATGAGTCAGAATTTCAGCCTGGTTCCTATAACCTTGTGCTGCAGCATATATAGGTCTGTCCAAAACCAGTTCTGTTGATCTTAGTACAGCCTTTGTGGAGCACTATCCATAATGAATATGGGCTTCAGAGGCTGGCCTTTCAGAGAGCTGGTATAAATAACTAGAAATACCTAGGCATAGCTGTACAGGAAGAAGGCAGCAATTTCTAGCCTGCTTTCAGGTTCCAGCATTCAGCTTTCCTGTACATTTGAGACAGATACTATTCTGTGAGGTTTGATCAGCCCGTAGCACTACAGAGGCCTGAACTAGTCTGAGTCCTGCATCAGCTATCAAGGGCTTTGAAAAAATGAGAAGTTAGTGACGCACCTCCCTTGGGATTCATAGCTGCATGCTTCCATTTGGTCGATATTTTCTCCTGAAGAAAGATAGGTGAGGCTTTACCAGAGGGGATGGAGTTTTTTTCCATTTAAAGCAATACTAGTTCCTTCTCCTCACTCCAAAGACATTACCAAAAATGGAGATAGCTGTGGAGGGAGCTGTAAGGAGGAGATTAAATTAGTGAAATCATGAAAAAATGAGGACTGGCATTGCCTGTCCCTGTGATGGCCCCATGCTCTATCTCCAACAGCCAAACAATATTTCAGTAGCAGGATCCGCTGTAAAGCAGGGCTGCACTGATGTGGTTAACGGAGATTAAACACCCTGAGACTAGCAAGAGGCCAAGGAGCTACATTGCTGATTGATTGGTATCATAGGAGCAAGCCCTAAGTCACAGGGCACTGAAAGCCTGTGGTTGGCAGCAGCTGTCTTGTCCCAGATGAAGCAGATTGAAAAATACTAAATTAGTTCTACTGAAAAAAGGGGAGGGAGTTTCTCAGGAGAGCTTGAGGGGTGAAAATGTCCACTGGGAAGTAGAAAGAAATAACCTGAGACTTGGGCATTGTTTTTGAAAACCAGAATCTCCCCTTTCTTTACAGCAGAAAGATAAGTCACAAAAATCAAATTCTTCTGGCAAGAAGCATACAGTTTGTTGGAAAAAACCCCAACAACCCCCAAAAAAACAACTAAAAAAAGCCCTATTGTCTGCTTTGCTTTTATTTTCTTAGAACAATTCCTTACCCCTTCCTCCATCTCTACAAAAATAACCTCTCCTTTCATCAGAGTCTCAACTGAAGCCCAGATTGCAGGCAGCCCCTCCCCTGGGTTTATCAGGTGCCTTGTTCCCATTGTCATTGACAAGACTGTTTGTAATCCTATCAATCAGGCTGTGGGCCATGCCAGGAGACACAGTGACTCTTTTTGTTACTGTGTCTGTGGAAAGGTAATACCAGCTACACATAGAACACTCATTCTGAGCACCTTCTGATCTCCGAGTTGAAATGATTGCTTAAAGTTAAGCCTGTTTACTGAGTATAGTGAAACCAAACTTCAGAGCACTGGGCACTGCCCTAGCAATAGATGGTCTGACAGTTTAGCTTCCAAAACTTCTGGATCAGTTATTACACCTAGAGCCTGAAACTTAATGTGTTTTGTGTGAGAGATGAGCAGCAAGAAAAAAGAGAAAATACATGTGGCCATGTCCACCCCTCAGTGATCTCTCTCAGTCAGACACTCTGGAAAGAGTTGGGGAGTCGGGAGGTGGAAAGTTTAATCACACAGGGTTTATGCAAGGCTGTCTGTCTCTTCCAGGTTGCAGGCAGGAGCAGCCACAGAGTTAGAAAACCGAGATGTTTGAGAGATGTTAGAAAACAGAGATGAAACCCTGAGTCCTGTAGTTTAGGGCTGTCTTGAAAATTTACATCAGACTGGAGCTGACAACTCAGGTCCTGTCTCCAGGAATGAACACCAATAAAACCATCAGGGTGTTTACCACACAGTTCTGAGGAAACCTAACTTTGTCAAAAGCTTTCTCTGTGTTGTATAATTTCCATCAGAAAACAGCTTGAACCAAGAGGAAGGAGCTAAAAAAAAAAAAAAAAGGCAAAGCAGCTGAGCCAGGGGCAGCCTGCCAACCTGTGACTGGGGTACAAGACAGACCAGACCCACTCTCATCCATCCATCACAGACATAGCAGATAACAGAATTTGTTTCTCCCCTGTATTTAAGACTGCTGCTTAAAAATGACCTCCCTTTTTTCAAACACCATGGCTTTTGTGTTGCTTGTTTCCTTTAACAATAGAAGTTGACATACTCAGCCAGGGAAGAGTAAGGAGTTTTGTCCCCTCTTCCTCCTGGCCATGAAGCCAAGGAGAGCACAGTGGGAAGAACTAACTGCAATGTTCACAGTGGATGCTCAGTGGGTCTGGGGAAGAGATCAGCCCAGCAGTCTTCCATCAGCTTGGGACTCTGCAGGTCACAGTTTTGCTGGTAGCTCCCCCCACAGACAATCCCTGGAGTCTGTCAATCTCCACACTGCAATTCCTTCTCCACAGCTCAAGAGAAGTGAAAGAAAACTCCCTTTGGCTAGAAGATCCTGAGGGAAAGTTCCATGCGATGTCATCTCATCTGCCCATATATAAGTCATATCTCTCCTGTCTGCCTATGTGGCTCTTCATCACAGCAAACAGGCATCCAGAGGCATTTTGTTCAGCAAGAACTGACCCTGAGCTGCAATAAACTTTGCTGCTCCATTATGAGATTATGCAGATGGAAAAGAGAATCACAAAAGAACTTATCATGCTCCATTTAGGAAAGTGATTTCCCCTCCATTATAAAAAATAATTGCCTGCCATCCAAGCCACACACGGTGCAGTTCCAGCGGCATCTTGCACAGAGAGGGCTTGAAAGGCAAGTTCATGTGTGACGCTCACCCATCAATCATTTCTGAAGGACATGGTATTCTGCACCGAAGGTACATGGAAGCCAGTGCAGATGTATCCTCTCATTTGTGTGATCTTCTCTTTATATTTTCCCTTTCCCTGTCTCTGCACCAAACACACTTTCCATGAGGTGGACATGAAGCTGCCCTTACAGAAACCCTGTCCAGTGTCTTAAAATCTAATTCATCCCAGCTGGTACAGGCCAGGACCTGTGTCTCTGTGTCAGTCTCTCAGGTCAATCAGCTGCAAGTGAAGACCCCTCTAGCACCATGGGGACTGCAGCACAATACGACCTCATAAAAGTCCCTGAGTTTACTATTAGACACAGAGCTGTATATCACAGTTGGACAGTTATTGGCTTTGCACTTCCTGCTGTTGTTGTTTATCCAGTTCATTAACCATTGTCCTGAAAATACAATTATCTCTGGCAAAACTTTAATTGCTTTAAGATAAAAAAAAAAAAAATCCAAAACCCAAAAAACCCAAACCCTTGCTGTGGAAAAAGTTCTGGGTTTTTTCTTCCTTTGTTTGCTTGATTTCACCAAGTATGTATTCCCATGCCCCAGGAGTTTTGTGATGCCTGGCATCTGGGTCAGTTGCTTGCAGGTTTTTCCTGGTGATGTGTAAAGTGTTTGGAACTTAGTTCCTGTAGTTTGGAACTACATTTGCACTGAATCCTTCCTCCAGTTTTTCTTTGACCTCATCTATTGTGTTTTCTTCAGTGTTGTCAGCAAGATCATCTGTACCCTTCACCATCACTCACTCCAGACTGTAGTATCTTGCTTATTGGGGCTTAATTCCTTCATTCATTGCAGTAAGATAAAAAATTATGTGGATTAACCAAATCTGTGGCTGTTGTGCCCACTGTTGCTCTGCCCACTGGTACAGTAGTCACAGAAGAACATTCTTTGTGCCAAAAGCTTCCTCAGGAAAGTAACTTTCTATTAAAAAAATAAAATAAGGTTCACATAGGTCATCAGAAACTTCAGCTATTTTGACTCACTTGTCCTCTTAATGTTCTGCAATTAGCCATTTGTCCTCTTTATATTCTGTAATTACAAAAAAAACTATTGACATTGTAAAACTTAACCTACATTAAAATGACATCTTCTTCCCTCTGCTCATTACTCCAGCCTCAAATAATAATCAGTGTGCTAAAATGGGAAAATCCATGTTGTGATGAGCAGAGCTCTGAAAGGAGCTAATTAACAGTGTTCAAAAGTGCAGAAATGCAACTAAAAACTATGACGCCAGCAGAGGAAAACAAAAAAATCCTTGTGACCTTTGAGTATAGACCATTAACAAGCACAGGAGGGAGCTGTTCTCATTTCTGCTAAAGGCTGTCAGGATGACCTTGGTCATGTTACCTAATCGTTTATATTCCTGTTTCTCCTGCTAACTTTAGACTCCTAACCAAGGCAAGCAGGGCATGCCTGCTCAATGCTAGAAATATGTTTCCATGGGGGTAACAGACTTCACTGAAGATCCAAAAAATCATCTCCATTGATTAAGTATGGAGCACAAAATAACAGTGCTCTTTAGGGGAGGGGAGGGGGATGAGAAGGGCCTCAGTTTCCTCTCTGTAAAATGAAGATAAAAATACCTCCTTTCCAGGTTTTGATATAGCATGTTCCTTCAGTACCATCTTTGTTTCCAGGCCCCAACTTCTAAGGCAGCTTGTGACCACAATCATTAGCCTAAAACCATTGCTGGATTCAGGGGTAAACAGGAAGCAGTACAGGGAGCTGAGAGACAAATCAACAAGATAAGGAACAAAGGACAGAGATACTGAAGTAACCACAGTCTTTAAGGGGTTAAGCTGAATGATGCATTCGCAGTGTTGTACAGAATAACAATATTCCTCCAGCTGAATGCATTAAAAGGACAAACCTCACAGCAAGGAAGTTTTGAGCAGGACTGAACTGCCCCAGGGGTGTATGCAGAAAAAAAAAAAAAAAGTACCTTTCTGAGTTGTGAGAAAAATCTGTAAATGGTCACTGGTGAAGACATGAAGGGAGGTCAGAAATATCCTAATCCTGGTGGGGCACCCATAAAAGATAAATGAAAGTTGCTGATGTTCACACACCAAACAGGCACAGGGAAGAAGAGACTGGTTATGGCGCTGCTGCCCGTGTCCTCTGCAATTCATCTGTCCTTTTTCAAGTGCAGAGTCAGTGCTCTGCAGTCACAGTCAGGCTTCAGAAATGGTCCAGCACCCAGAGCTTCCTTAGGGCCAGATATTCAGACATACCCAGATTTTTTTAAAGCTGCACAAGGATTTTAGTGCCTAGGTAGGAGCCTGAGCTGTTTCTTAAACCCTTTGATGACTAGAGGAGCTCAAAGCCTTTCTCCTTCTCAGAGTAAAACAGCAGCCATAATGCTCTATTCCTTCCATCACTGTACATCATGCGTGCACACTGTAGGGACAGCAACTAATACAGCATGTCTTTAATCTCAGTAACAGCCTTAGGCAAACAACAAAGGTCCAAATAAGAGTGTGTAACAATCCTGGTGAAGCCAGGTTATATTTTTCTGCTGAAATGTGATAGGCTTCATTATGACACTAGGATTTTGCGTATCTCCAATTAATATTTTGTCTGAAACAACTGCTGAAAGGCCAAAATTGTGCTCTGTATAATCAGGGGATCTCAACATTATTCCTTTAAAAAAAAAAATCAAACCAAAACTTGATAAGTTTAACTTAATTGTATTTGGTTTTTGGTTTCCAATCCTGTAAGTTGCATTCAAAACTCATTCTCTGCTCTTCCCTATTGTCATAAGGGTTAGAAACCTTTCCTTTAAATTAAAACCCTGTATTTTCAGCAATGACTTGGGAAGCAAGAGATACAACACACAAATATTGCAAGCCTTGAAAGAAAATCATGAGGTGTTGGTAAGCTATCTGCCCGTGTGTGGAATACTGAAACAGCTCTGACAACAACCAAGATGTATATATACACCTTTTCCACATTTGAAAAAGAAAGGGCCATCTCTCTGCCAGACAGTAATCTAAGCCTTTTTGAAATTATTTTCTGGGAGTCTGCTGAAAATGGCCAAATTATTTTGCATTTCTTTTCTCCTCACTGAGAACTGGGGGATCACACACCACTAAGGCAGGCAGATAACACCTATCCCAGGAGATTACCAACACAAACACGCAGGGGAACAGAAGTGGCTCCTGCCTTGCTCAGGGTTTCATACTGCCCAGAGGAGCAACGCAGAAGCCGTGCAGTGGCTCGTCCCCAGTGCCTGGCTGGAGCGTACCAGCAGCCTCTGCCACTGCAACTCGCTGGAACGACAACAGCCAGCAAAGCGGGGTTACCCCTTCCTCTCCAGGAAAGGTACCTCAAATAAAGAGGCACCATTTTATTATGTAATTAAATATCTGCAAGTGGATAAAGGGCTGAAAAGACAGACTCTGTTATCTGCAGAATTATCTGCTTAGCCACAGACAGTGACAGCCCCCGCTCCAAGGAACTCGTGTAAAATAGGCAGCCTAGCAATGGGAAATCACCTTCCTGGGGTAACAGTCCTTTTGCTGAGCTGGTTTGTGCTCACAGCCACTCACCCCAGAAGCCAAGCAGTCTCCTCCGCACCTTCTCCCCATCTTGGCTCTAACACAGCATCCAGCTCTGCAACAGGAGGTCAGCTCCACGCAACACAAATTATTATCGAGGCAGAAAACCTACATCCCTTCACCCCTGGGCCTCTGACAACGCAACTGGACATTTGCTCACGTGTACTCATTTTGTATTTTCTTTCCCCTTTGCAGAAGGAACAAGGCTGTTAGGTGTACTGTGATTAAATGCAGGCAAGCTGGCTGTTACATGACATGTACCATAATTAGGAACAAGCAAAGCTATGATTGTTAAATCAGGCTGATGCAAAAGCTGGAGAACTTGCCTGGCAAGTGGCAGGCAGACCCCATAGCAGGGATTCTCCCGCCTGTTTCTGTAGAAGGTCATCTTCAGCAGCAGAGTGGTCCCTTCTGGCTCTAACTGTGTCAGTGCTGTCTGAAAAAGAAATCAGTGAGTGGGCTTAAATATATGTTTACCCTGGTAGGAATGCAACCTTATGTGCTTCATGCCAGACCAAAAGTCCTTACCATTCGCTATCCCATTTTTAGACCATTTACCTCAAATTCCAGCTTTAAGAATCAATGTGGCTGGTGAAACTCATAACACAGGTGATGAGCTGGGCCAACACCTCAGCTGGTGCAAGCAGCTTCCAAGCACACATCTCCACTGGTTTTCCCCCAGCACAGACCTAAATTGTTAGCTACCAAAGAGGTAACACCAACACCCTGGGTCTCTGCTGCAATACACTAACTGGCATGCCAGTCTCAGCTTTGCTGGCTTGTCACTTCAGCTTCACGTGCTCCAATTTCCCAATCTGTACTAAGCCATCGTACACCACCCAACAACACTACCTCCATCTACAAAGAAGGGGAAACAGGCTCTGGGTTATGTTGCCTGAAAAGGTCTGGAGAGACGGAGTGGAACTAACTAAGGTGTAAAATGATATAGATGTTAATTTAAGGGCCTTATCTCCTGTAAAGCTAGGCTAAATGCTGCAAGAAACCACCTAGCTCCATTGTGTGCTACTAAGGAGAAAAATACCCCAATTTAGTCTTCCAGGTCTGAACATGCTCTTGCCTAGAATGAACCTTTACTCTCTCTTATGTCAAAATCAGACACAGGTGCAAGCAGCAGTGAAGGGGGCAGAGGGGAAGATATAGACCTCTGCTGAATCAGACTGCTTTAGGGAACAGTTATGAAGAATAATCCAATTCCACGCAGCAGTTCTTATTATAGAATCATAGAAGAATGGGGAAAGGAAAAAAGAACAAATTTTAAAATAAAGAGAGCCCTGAGGCTTTGTTGCTTCCCTCAGAGAAGGGAAGGCTGTTATCATCCTGACTTCAGCTGGAGGAGGTAGGGGGTGTCCTGAGTCATCGCTGTCCAACTGTGAAATTACCTCCTGCTGCCCATTTTGTGCAGATGTTTTTGCTCATGGCAAGGTGGGAGAGGTTAAAATCCAGTAATTGCTTAAAGGCTTTTTCTGCCAAGGCAGGAGGAAGATGACTGGGGGATGTGGCACCTGTTGCATAGAGCCCATGCTGCTGATGGAAAAGCACTCTGCCTTTGGGCCATGCTGGCATTAAGACAACAAACCTTTCCTTCACATCACTCCACCAGTCCATTCCCCAAACTGAATGGCTGCAGGGGGAACACTTCAGAGCTTGGTTTCACATTTGAAGAACTCGCTGATAGAAATCAATGATTACTTCTCCTAAGTAAAGGCCCAAGGAAAGGAGACTCATGCCCATCCCTCAGGTTGTGCTCAGAGATTACCAGCAGCACAGCTGTGAGCACCCTCTTGTATTCATTGGCCTCTCTTTCAGGTGGGGAATTAACTGCCAGGTTTCAGCGGCAAATGGCTCCCCTTTCACATTCCCATGGCACATCCAGGCTAAGGATATCTTATCTTTGTACATCTAGCTAGGTTTTGGGAAGGTGGCAGGGACAATCCCCTGTCAGTGAAGAGCAGCATCCCACAAGATGCAATCACTCATACAACTGCCGGTCCAGGGTAGAAGACACTGCAATGCATACACTCGAGAGTAAGCCACTGGCCCAACATGAATGGAGCATGACACAACCCAGATCCTGAATTTGGGTGTGTATACACAAACATTTGCTCATTTTCCTTAGGTGACTTGAGAAACCCTCTTGATGGAAGTTATTACAATTGATACATTTCCAGGAAAATCTTCTAGCACATCAAATTGATATTTACCAACAAAAAAACCAATCAGGGCTGAAAAATCCCCAAATGCTTCTGGCTCCTCTCTGGTCTTTTTAAGCACAGGTCTTCCTGCTTCCCTGATCTCATGATGAAGTTGCCACATAAAGTTACCACAGAGAAGACTTGGTTGAAGAAGGGATGTAAGAAGGGATGTTTGTTTTGTCTTTAGAACAAAAAAGGTATGTTTGACAGGTTATCAGCAACCTACTTACCTGAGAACAGGGTAAATGTGTCATCACATCACAGTAATATGTGAACACGCAGACTGTGCCTTGTATTTGGCAGGATTACAAGGCACACAATTAGTGAGCACAGCCAAAGATTGTTCCCCATGCCATTAAGTCCTTTGTGAGCTGATAAGAAAGAAATGCATGCTAAGGAGCAACACAAAAGCTTGTTGGGACAGGACCAAATATGAGGTCTCTAATGAAATGGGCTTTTGCCAACATCCACTCCCTCAGGTTCTCATTCAGTTATACACTGCTTCAAGCTGCATCTGAGCAGATGAATGGAGCTGCACAGCTCGATAGGGACAGTGGTTACCAGCAATGTACTCATTTTTAAATGATGTAATTTATTTGCATGACAAATGCCTGATAATTTCCAGCAGCTGAAGCACATTCTACCATCCCCCACAGCAGAAGCAGCCAAGCATCCCTGCACTGGGGCCCTAGCAGTCAACTGGCATGAAGGGAAACTCATCACAGCAGCCCAGGCAAAAAAGGCAGATAGGCTTTTTAGTAGACGCATGGACAGCTGACTCAAGATGGAGGGTTTGGACAGTCCAAAAGTGTCCACTGGACTCACAGAGGATGTTTGCTCCTGGCTTGGTCACTAGGAGGCTATGTTCAGGCTGTTCTTCATTATTGGATTTGAGTCCTCTTCCGCTCATCTTTTCCACTGAGACTGCAAGGTCTCCACTGCATAAAATTCCTCCTATGATGAGTTTATGCATGAACAAAACAATCAAGCTGATGCCTTTCTTGACCTGGTACATAAAAGGAGGTATCTCAACTAATAACAGTAACGTTCCTGAAGAAAAAAGGTGGTGCCACACAAGAACATGAGGTCTGGCCCCAGGTACCAAAGGGACCTAACAGAGCATCAGTCTTTTGACATCCCCATGCTTCAACCTTCCCACTGTTCCTACAAGTTGAGCTGAACTGATCCTGATTATACCACTTAGCAGCAGGAGCAGCGTTGTGCCTTTGGATTAGTCTGTGTCTGGGGAGCTTAACCACCAATTATATGTGCTTCACTGCTGGAGACCTGATAATAACAACAATAATTGTCATTTATAGTGGTCTTTGCATCTTCAGAGCTTTTTGCAACCATTAACTAATTAACACCATTGAAACCTTTGTTTAATTTAGAGCATCTTTAGATGGAGGTCATTCGTCCGGCACACAACTGCTAACAACAGATGTCTCTGAAAGCACCTCTTTCATTTGATCTATATGCATGTGCATGTGTTCCCACCTTCTTCTCATTTTGGAAGACAGAGAAAGAAGAAAGGTGGCAAACAGGTTCAGATACAGCTGAGACGAGACCATACACTGCCTTTTGATGTTTTTCTGTGGGCTTCTCTCTAGTGCTCCATGCTCACTGACTAACCATTAAGGTTTTTTTAGAGTAAATCAATGCCTTTGCAATGTATTTAGCTGAAGAAATCTCCCAAACAATTGCTCTTGAAGCTGTTCCAAGAAACAGAAGCTAAGCCAGGCTGTTTTATGGGAATGGGGGTTGACTCACATCTCACTACAAGTGCAGAAACATGCTGATTTCAGCCCTTTACTGCATTAGGAAAGAGTCTTGAGTCAATTAAAAAAAAATATTTACATTCAAGCAGCATCTTCCTCTGTGCACAGGCCCTCCATGCACAAGCTCTCCTCATAGTCCTCCTCTTCTACACCTACCACAAAGAGGGTATCAACAGTTTCATGCTTTCATCGTGGCCTTCTGCACACAGGAAAAGCCCCACTTCTCTCATCTGGTAGCTCCTGAGAATACCTGGCTTGGCACTGAATCTACAGTGGCATCTCATAGCCAGAACACCCGGCAGGAGCCTACCTCTGCTTTCAGCCTGCCTGGATGTGCAAAAAGTGAGGAGGAAGGAGTCACTGGATTTGCAAAGGATTTGAGAGGAGGAAGCTTGCCTTAGAAATCTTAGATATAATCCAGGTAAATTCAGCATCTATTCTTGCCAAACAGCATTAGGATAAGTCTTCCAACCCTTACAAATAACAGGAGCTATGCCAGGGCCTGTGTAGCTTGGCAGATAGTCATGGATAGTATATAGGTATAAGAAAGGAGACCTATATGGACAATAGATGAGGGAGTGTGGCAGGAGAAATGGGATGGATGAGCAAATTGAGTGGCTTGAAAATTAAGAGTTTTTTCAAGAAAGAGAAAGGCACACAAATACAACACAGACAGTATACTGAAAACCCCTACAGAAGGAGGAGCAAGTGGCCTGGAGTTGGGTTACATGTGACAAGTATCATCTCCATTTCAGCCCAGATGGCCAACTGACAAGCACTTTAGTAGGACCAGCGATGTTTGTACAAATCCCAGAGCACTTCATCACACATGCGCCACTTTGACTCTATGCCTTGTTTTCCTCCTGGTCAGGCATCATGCCAGCTATTCCCTTCCACACACATTCTCCCCTTTCTCTGTGCTGCATGATTTATATGGCATTTAAATATTAAATTGTACAGATGTTGTGTAATTTATAGCACTCAAAGTAGGTCATTAAATAAATCACTGTGTAATTCATATAAATGAACCTGGATCTTGCAGTGGAAGGATTTCACTGGAAAAATCAATCTACAGAGTTTATGAAATTGAAGGACTGTCAGGGATTTGCAATATTTAAGTACTGTGTATATTTAGAATAAGAATATGAGAGTGATTTATGTAGGATAACACCTTGGTTTCCACTCACTCATCTGGACCTCTCTGGCCCTGTCCCCCAGCCTTGCCCCTGAAGCATTCTCCTCTGGGGAAATCATTGCCCTCTGAGGGAAACAAAATCTTCCTCCTGAAATCCTCCAGCGGGAATCTTACAGTAGCCCTTATCAGAGCTGTACAGAATCAGCAAGGCACAGTAAATTAGTATTTTGTCAGAGAGCTAACTCTGGGGTGTGACTTCACTGTGAGCCCATGGGGTGATAAGCTCCAGCAGACAGCACTGAAAAGTCTCAGTACTCAAACAAACCCACTATCCTCAGAAAAGGGTCAGTGCAAGTGCCACGGCACGCCAGGCCAGGAGGTAGAGACAAATTGCCTCTACGGACAGAGAAAAAAGTCACAGAGCATTCAGCACAGAAGTTGCACTTAAACATAACTTCCAAGAAACAAGCTTGCATGTAGCAGCAGCTTAGTAATGATCACTGAAACATGAAGAAATAGCAAGAGCTAAAGTTTAAATAAGCATGTCTAGTAAGAAAGAACTGATTTACCTGCAAATCCATGGGCCAAAGCAAACCTGGGACAAGGCAAGCTATTTACTTTCCTCTAGGACATGACAGCAAGTCAGAAAGATTTGCATCCCAGAGAACTAACAGGTTCCAATACCTGCGCACTGAACAACCAGGCTGTGAGAGGCTTAACTAAAGCCCTTCATGTTATAGTAATATAATTCTTGGTATATAATTAACTCTGGTCCCTCTTCACCTTTGACAAATTGAGCACTAGTGCCCACATGTGGTCTCCAAATAGCACCATTCATTAGTTTGTCATTCCTGGATGCTGCTATTTCAGAGGGTATGTTAAATCTTACCCACAGGCAGAAGGATCAGGCACAGCCAAATCTGGCTGCCCAGAGCTGCTGAACTGGAGCAAACAAACTGGTCACACTGTGCCAGGCAAACAGCAGGAGAGAGACCAGGTTGTCTCTAAGCTGGGGAATCCCACAGCCCCCCAAAATCAGTGAAAGGCAGGAATCCCTCCCCTAATTATTCACCAGGTTTCAAAGTAGCAGAAGTGTCCTTCTCGTGTGAGGTCAGCTCAGGTCGTTCTGTTGTGCAAAATGTGGAGGCCTTTGTTTATTGGCTTTATGCTCTCTGTTGTTCTTCCTGAGCCGGATCTCCCTTTTATTCTTGGTTATTACTGTTGAGGTTAACTGCCAGCTGCCTTTGGTGTGGTTAAAGTTGCTCAGAGCTTAGCTGAAAGTTGGCTGTGCAATTAAAGTACAGGGCTGGGAATTAGGAAGCAGTTCTTGGCTCTGCTATAGACCCTCTTTATGGCTGTAGCACATCACTTAATCCATCTGCCCCATGCTTCCATCTCCGCAAAAGAAGGTGAGAATAGAAATTTTCTCCTCCTTTGTATCTCTCATATTCAGATGGAAGCACTTAAAGGAAAAGACAAGCCTTATTTCTCTCAGGACAGCAACTAACACAGTGACTTCAGGAGAGTCGATGTTTACCATAATAATACAAGTAGGTGACGATGAACGGCAAACCAAGTAACTTCATTTCCCCGATCAGGACAAGGCAGCTGTGTTCTGTTTCTTTCCTCAATTTGTATGCTGGCACTAGCACAACTCTGGGCATTTGCAGAGCTCACAGAGCAGAATACATTGATTTGGTGGGGGTTCTTGAATAAAAACATTAAAGAAAAAGTTTCTCCATGACAGAATAGACATTCACAGAATCCACAAAGCCTGCTTATCAGAGTACATGCCATTTTAAGGAACATTAAATTTAAGAGTTAAACCTAAATCACGTTAGGCTCTTTTGAAGTGCTCCAGTCTTGAAGTACAACACTGCAAAATGTCTCACAAGCGGTTTGCCTAGTATGGGTCAGTTTCATGCTGTGCATTGGTTGCTAGTAGAGCCAGAAAATTTCAGGAGTTCTAACCTCCATAAAGGTCTAGGATCCTGTCCTCACTGTTAACCAGGTCAACCCAGAAGGAAATATGCAAACAGATAAAATTCCTGTTCATGGTAGGAAGCTGAAATGTGAATCGGGCAAGATGTCCACTGTGGTCTCCTGTCATGTGGTGAAAAGCAAGCTCTATGCCCCCTCCCCTTACATCCTCCACTCCAGTAGATCTCATCACTACAATTTATGCCTGGATTTGCCCAGCTCAGTTTGTTGTGCCTGGAGTCCTCCTCCATCGGTGGCTTGACAGGCTTCACATTTCTTAAGAGCCCTGGCTTCCTCTCTGAAGATAGCAAAACAGTGGGCATAACTACTGCTCTCTGGATATAAACCTCCTCTCTACCTGCTGTACATGCTGGCTACATCTACGAAGCTCTGAGACCAGGGGTTCACCTGCTGTAGCACATCATCTGCCTCTCACTGCTCATAGTTGAGCATCAAGAAAGGCTTTTGGATTAATTCTCAGTTTCCCATGCTGCTTCTCTTCAACAGCATTGGACTGTGCTGATAGATGAAGGGAGGGAAAGAGGAGGGAGAATGAATAAATGAAAGTGAATAAATGAATGCAGAGTAAGGTATTTAGGAAAGTACTGGCCCAGGCACAGATCACAAGGATTAGTACTGACAAGGGCTTTGTATTGTACCAATAGCCAACAAAACTGGTCCCCACCCCTATGGGTGCCCAATTTAAGTAAACACAGCAAGCAAAATAATAGGAGAGGGACAATAAGTATTTTAGCCTGCCATTACTGCATTTGTGTAACTTTCAAAGTATCTCTGGAACAAGCATCTGTCTCAAATGAGCCTTTATCAAACATCATTGTTTAAAGCCAGTGAAAACAGAGCATCTTACTGATATTCACAGGCTGGTAAAGTATTTTTGTACCTTTTTTAATGTTAGCACCTAAGAAATAGCAGGTAATTTACATGTAATTTATCAACAATGAGCAGAGGTGTTCTCTGGTTGGAAAAAGGAGCACACGTTGTTCTGCTCCAACAATTTACTCAATCAATATTGTCAAAGGCGCTGCAGTGCCCAAGCAGGAAACAGAAGAGACTTGCAGAAGACAGGAGAGTTGAGAAATACTGCAGTGATATTGGTCCCCCATGCTGGACTTTCTATTATTGAAGATTGATTTGCTACTCATGGTTAAACTACAATTTAAAGAAATGACCGCTTTCATCAGCTGAAAAGTGTTTAGCCAAACCATAAAAGAAGATACATCGTTGCAAATCATATTCCATCTTGCACTGCATTCAACCCAAAGACAGGCTATGGGTTTTCAGGAAGGTAAACTAGGCCTTGCTAATGCTGCCAGGGATTGGGCTAATCAGGTTAAAGCTAGCTCTTGTATATCCTGAGGGGTTTATGCTGTTGTGTACTATGAAAAAGTGAACCCCATCCATATCTTTATAATTTGGGTACTCTTTTAATATATTTTGAGTAATCAGTATGGTTGTTTTGGGACTCTATCCCTGTACCAGAGCCACCTTAGAAGGCCAAACTGGACCAGAGATGGAGTGGATAGTCCATGCAGCACTTACCTTTGCTCAGTTGGCTATGTCCTACCTCTCGTCCCTGGCCCCAAACCTGACCCAGGGCTCCTCTCAACCCTCCGCACCCCTCAGAGCTCCTGGTGCTGGCAGCAAAGAGGAGAGGTTTTTATCTGTGTGGTACCACTGAGGGTATTTTTGTGATGATCCAGCTCCCCCCAGTGCCAGCACCTCTCCAGGTTGCCCCACTGCAGATGGGCAGCTGTGGAGGGTCAAGCTTGCCCATGTGCCTACTCCCCACAGAAATCCAATTACTCACCCTCTCCATGCCCCAATAATGACCCTGTCACATGGTGAGAGGAACGTGCTAGCATTCCTCCAAAACACCATCAGGTATTGTAATTTGCACTTTGCTTCCTGCTGCCCTAGTGGAAAATTGCCTTTTTTTAGATCTGAAGAAGGGATGTGTTTCACATAGTCAGAGATGCTGGGAAATCCTGTGTCAAAGGGGGTGGAAGCAAGAAAGGATATGAACCTGCTGCATTTTTTCTGAAGAGAGTAAACATGTCTCTTTAAATCAGGGCCCAAAAGATTACTGGGACAGCAGCTGTGGGAACAGACACATCCCTGGGGGGAGACGTCTCATATTGAACAGTCTGGTGTTGATCAATAGAGATTTACTGAAGACAAGAGCAGCTCTCTGATTTCCCCCTGCTGAGGGATTTCTTCCCATGGTGTCTCTCCCTCCCTAGGCCTGCATCCATCACTGACAGGTCAGCAGATCTGCCCATACCCTTAGCCCATTCTGCAGTCATTCACATCATTCATGCACATTCCAGGCACTTGGACCCTGGTGAGGGAGAGCCTGCCCCGGACCTTAGTACGATTAGACAGGCTGAGATGGGAAAGGCTGGCCAGGGTGCATGCAGTCAACCCGCCTCAGCCTTTCTGCAGCTACAGCCATAAGCAAAGCACCCCTGTGAAATGCCCTGTGCTACATCTCACTGCAGCTCCTGCAGCCTTCTGAGTTTTTCCACGCTATTGTTGAACAAGGCAGTCATTGATGGATAGGGACTGCACTCCAGCCCCCACGTTCATGTTTTTCCACCCCCGCAGACTGTGAAAATACCCTTTAAACTCTGCAGGTAGCAGAGTGGATGAGAAGTCTGCATCCAAACCTGGCACAAGGCAAATAATCTAGCGCCCTCTTGACTCAAGTCTGATCTAGTTGTAAGATCAGTTCCTTGTTCTCTACTTCTTTTTTCCTCCCCCGACTCTTCTTCATCCTAACACAGTTTAAACTCCATCTGAATGATAGTTAATCACAACTGATGGAAGCCCCAGCTCATGTAGGTGCTAGGGGCTGAAAGAGTCATTGCGCCTTGGAGGCACTGGAGGTATTTGGGTAATACTTTATATTGCACCATGCAAACATAATGCTGCAACTTTGCCTTAGAAATGTCACTGCCGCTGGCTCTTCAAGCCTCATCTGCATGAGACCATTTGTGAATGGGCACTTGTTATGAAACAGGCTCAATTTTCTAAATAATTGCGTCATGTGCAAGGTGTTTGTTCAGAACTATTGGAGAGAGCAGGGTGTAAGGTTTCCCACAAAGTCTTTGATCTTTGAGCAGCCTTCTGACTACTCCCAGAGCACTCCCCTTTTCCTATGAGGCTCCTGCTTCCCACATGTCTGTGCAGTTCAGCCTACACCAACGCCACTGGGGTCCTGGTAGCAAATCGCCTGTAATACCTCATTTCACTGACCTGGCTGTTCCTTGTCTCCCACTGCCTCAGCTGGCATCAGGAAGATTCAAACCACCTGGCATAGGAAGTAGGTAGGACTGTAAATGCTGATGCCCCTTCCCTGTGAGCAAAACAGTACCCCAGGAAATCTATTTTGTCTATGGCTTCATCCTTTCTGTTTTCTATTTGTGTATCAGTGTGAGTGATTCCACATCTGGTTTGACTTTAGGTTTAGTGACTATTTCATTAATACCCATCACATGTGTTACTAGACCCAGACTTGCACAGACTTCAGGTCTTGTCTCAGACTTTTGTACCTATGCATCTGTAAATCCTCATCCTGGCCTCTTTTTTTTTTAATATAAACACAGGCAAGACTCTGAGCCCAGGCCTGTCCATAGACTGATGAGTGTCAGTCATTTAAAAATCCATCTGGTTACATTGAAATTGTGGTGGATTTGGCTGGGACAGAGTTAATTTTCTTCAGAGTAGCTAGTATGAGGCTATGTTTTGGATTTGTGCTGGAAACAGTGTTGGTAACGCAGAGATGTTTTAGTTGTTGCTAAGTAGTGCTTACACCAGTCAAGGACTTTTTCAGGTTCCCATGCTCTGCCAGGTGCACTAGAAGTGGGGAGCACACACAGCCGGGACAGCTGACCCCAACTGACCAAAGGCATATCCCATACCATATGACATCATGCTCAGCATATAAAGCTGGGGGAAGAAGAAGGAAGGGGGGGGATATGTTTGGAGTGACAGTGTTTTGTCTTCCCAAGTCACTGTTACGTGTGATGGAGCCCGGCTTTCCTGGAGATGGCTGAACACCTGCCTGGCGATGGGAAGGAGTGAATGAATTCCTTGGTTTGCTTTGCGTGGCTTTTGCTTTACCTATTAAACTGTCTTTATCTCAACCCATGAGTTTTCTCACTTTTACCCTTCTGATTCTCTCCCCCATCCCACTGGGGGGGAGCGAGTGAGCAGCTGTGTGGTGCTTATTTGCTGGCTGGGGTTAAACCACGACAGGAATAAATCACCAATGTCTATATGATCATATGGACTAGTGACCAACACATGCCTCATAGGGATTTCTGCTGTCTCAAGTGCTGGGTGTCTCTCTGCCTCTACTTCACCAGCTGTAGAAAGGGAAGGCTCATGCTCACTGCTTTGTAAAGCACCTCAGACTCTACAGATGAAATGTATCACTGCAGTGCTGGACAATATCATTACAGCAATTACACTAATTAAATGAGGATTAAGCTTATTTAAGTGTTCCTAGCAAAGACCAGCACTGAGGTGAGTGCTGCATCCTTTGCGGCTGAAGCAGCATCTCCACATTTCTGTTCCTTCAGCTTGATTGTCCATGCTGGGGTCAGCTGAGACCTCCACCTCACTGAGCCCCAGCTCCTCATCATCTTTAGGAGTCTTAAGGTCAGGGCACCCCTGTGGGACAGGTGACTCCTCAAACAACGGAGAGTCCTTGAGACCCACCAGAGCCCATCCCACTGCACACAGAATCAGGCTGCTTCTGCCAGTCTGCACAGACTGTGGCTCCTGCTGACAATAAGTGTTTTACCACTCTTGCTAAAATAGATTGGCAGTGATTGTGCTTCCCCTTACAGGCAGCCCTGACCTTGCTCTTCTCCAGTGTCTGGGGAGATGTGTGTATGTGTATCAGTACATAAGTGTAAACATAATCTGCATCCAAATATGCCCTCACCCACCTCTGGTGGATCAGTTCTGTTGCTGGAGCATATTTGTACCTAAACACAAACAGCTCCATGGTCAGGCAGTCTGCAGGACCACGGGGAGGAGGGATGGAGGATAAGAAGCTAAAATTGAATAGTGATCTTTTAAGTGGGCTTTTGATGTATATCCTCACGTTGAGCAACATGGTAAGCCTGGGAGCCCAGGAGCCCCTGGCATGCTGCAGAGATCTGGGTGCCTTTATTCCACCCATTTTAGAAAACATTTTATTTGCAATGCCAACTTGCTTTCACAGCTGTGCTGCCTTCTCTGGGACTGAGGTCCTTGTCACTTTGAAGATTCTAGCTATTTGACTGCTTTGTATTCATTTGTTTAATGAACCTCAGGGGGCCACTGCACTAAAGCATTCCCAAACATGTTCAGAGCTTTGCAGTTTCTCCACTCATTAGGGACTCCTTTGGGGCTAAACACAAGAGGTTCTGCTGCTGTGTTTGAAGCCAGCAGTAAGCCAGCCAAGACAGTGCTGAATCTCCAACTCAAGTGAAGCATTTTTAATATTTTTCCTCCTCTATTTTTTCTTCTCCCCCATCAGTGCAAAGTTGCCAGCCACAAACACAAATGACTAAGGTCAAGGTGCTCTGAGAACAAAGCATTTTATCAAAGCATGATTAAAACAGCCAAGTTCTGCCATGCTTTTTTGCACATGTGCACTTTCCTCAGTAGACATTACACAGCCCTCACTTTTCCACAAGCCCTTTTCTCAGTGTCTGTTAACCTACCTACTTACTATTAAAGGCTCCTAGCAGCTAAAACTGCAGATCTGATTGCTGATTAGTCACTATCCAGGAACATGCCAACCTCAGCATTTGCAAGAGCATTTGCATTTGTCAGAGCATGGCCCAGGTGGCCAACCCCATGCAGCCAGGCACAGGCCACACATTGCATTACTTACAGGGGCTTAGGGTGGGAAAACAGGGCAAAGATCTCCTTCTAAAGTGCCTCAAGGATGTGGGAGTGTCATGGCTGAGAGGTGCAAGACAAAATGAACTCATAGCAGCTTTTCTTTCTGCAAGAGCTTTTGCTCAGCATATCTTCCTTTGCAGTGCCTGGCCCTTTACAGCTTGCCTACCAAAAAGCGAAATGCATATGTCTTGGTGTAAAAAATAAGGATTCATACTTGTCAGAGGGAACCAGGAGAGAAACTGGTATCTTTTGCAGTTCATTACAGCAACTTTATTACTCCTCAGAATTTCCCAGAAGCAAGAAAGGTCTGCTCAGAATCCACTCCGCGGTGCTCAGGGCACCAAGAGTCCTGCAGAATTAATTGCCAGGCACATTAATTACTGATTAAATAGGAAATCCCCAAATACCATTAGGAAGTTATGATTAAACATGTACCACTGATTGGACGCATCCTCTCTCCCTTCCAGTCTCACTGTAAGTCACCTTCCTGTTGATAAAGTTCAGAAGGAAAAAAGTATAATAGGAGGCAGCAGTGGTAAATGATATAGTCTCATCAGAGAGCTGGAAACCACCTTCCTGGGATAAAGTCACAGATACCTTATCCAGGACTCCACACACTAGCTGGAGTTGATCTGAAGCCAGGAAAATTGCTCATTGCCCACCTTCAATTTGGCAGCTCTATCAGTACCATCAGGCATTCTTCCAGGTGCTGTCTCCTGTCTCAGATATCAGCTTTCGGTATGTCCCATCTGCCCTATCAAGTGCTGCCAGGAAAGGTAACAAGGCAGAAAAACCTCACAGGTTCTTGAAATGCCTGTGCGCACAGAGGGCAAATCTGGAGCTGTGAATGGGCTCAGTGTTAAGGCTCATGTTTGGGAGGACAATTCCTGCCCTGAGAGCTCGCTGTTAGAAGGGAAGGCAGAGCACAACCGAGTCAGGGAATTGTGCTTGCTCACATGGCTCTTCCTGAAGGCAGATGGAAGGGGATACAAGCAGGATCAGTGGTTTGTACTGGAGCTATTTAACTTGCTCCCCTCCTAAGCAGAGAATCAGGACCTCAGCACGTGTTTGACACCCAAAAACACAAGGTTGAGCAATGCTCTCTGCAGCAGAGCTTCCTCAGGTCCAGACACTGCCCCCAGACTCCTGCGGTCCTCCCCATCTCCCCGTGCTAGCAATCGTGGCGTTTCCACAGGCTGCGGCCTGCTGTCCAGCCTGGCAAAGCCTTTGTCGACTGGCAGACAAGGAGCACCAGCCACTGGAGGAAGGCTCTCCATCCAGCCACCATCTCCCAGGCTGGAAAGAGCAAGCCTCGGAAGCTGCCAGGGTGGATTGTAATCCTCAGAGCTCTCACAAGAGGTCACTGCTGCCTAGTTAAAGCCATCAGTGCAACCGTGCTGCTAAGTCCAAGACTCAAAGCAGCCTTCCAGGCAGAGCCTGCAAGCCTTTGAAACAATCTTCGGTCATGCCAACTCCCGGGACCTCTAACATCTCCACAACTCGCCTCTGTGGCCTGAGCTATCTCCAGCACATTCTGACGCTTCCTCACCGCCTCCAGAAAGAGCCTCTTTCAACAAAAAAACGCCAGATGAACACAGCTTCGCACACCATCCTGTCTCCCTGTGCACACCCTTCTTTGCTCCCTCCACCTGAAGTTTGAGCATGAGGGAAGTTAATAAACTTGGGGATGCACCCCTGGGAGGCAGGAAGGGACCGCAGTGACTAGCAGAGATACTCTCCTCCCCAGTCCTTAAAGGCAAAGCTGGTTATGGCAGGAGTCGGGGAGCAAGCCAGGCAAATTTCAGCCCAAGACTGCAGTCCCCAGACCACCACGGCCACATTCTCTCATTTAAAGCCCCTCTTGCTTCCTCCCTCTTCCTTCGGACCAGACTTCCCCCATACCTTTACCATGTCAACACAGGGAACGGTACTTCTAGCTCTCCCACTGCCACAGGGGTAGAAACAGCACAACTCTGCCCCAGCCCCACTTATACTCAGCAGTGCTCACACTTGCGAAGTTCAGCCTTAGCCCTCTTAACCCTTTCAGCCCCTCACCCAACCACAGCACCCTTCAAAGTCTGCAACGAATATGAAATAGAAATCCCCCTTCCCAACGACACCCTGCACCCCACTCAGCACCCCAGGCATTTGGTCATTGCTGGAAATGAGGCTATGGATGACATGAGGGCTGTGGACTGCCCACATGAGGAGGGGGGTGCATGAGAAGCAGAGCTGGCTGAAGAGACATCCTCTCTTTCTCCTTTGCTCCTTCCTGAGGGTTGTTTGTGTGCAGTCATGGCTGGGCTTGTCAGAATCCCCACCTCCTCCAGCCTGATGCTGCCTGCTCCTGCCACTGTGTGACAGGGTGTATGTAAAATGTAAATGAGGCCACAGGTGAAAATGGCTTTCCAGGAGGGGGGAGGCAGTGGGGCTGGATCTGGCACCCAGGTTCCCTGCAGCTTGCCCTACCCCCCACTCCCTGCCAGCACCCCAACTCCCCCTGCCATGGGACAGAGAAGGAGCAGCCAGTGTGTGGGGGGAAACCTGGAGGCTGGCAGGGTTTCCCCACACCTCCTCTCACTGAGCTGCATCAGACACTCCCTGTTGCGGTTAGCATTTTACTTAACAAATTGCATGGCACAATCCCACACAGGCACCAAGGAAAGGAACACAGTTTCTAGGGACAGCACTCACGTGATTCCCCACAAGACAGTGTGGCCCACATTCCCAGGTGCGCTGGGCCTAGCTGGGGTGGTTGCTGAGCCCCTCTGCAGTGGGGCAGGCAGAGGGAGGGCAGATTTTTACCTGCCACTCTTCTTGGCCCTGTGCCAGCACACACCAGAACCGGGACAGCAAACCCAGGTACAGCTGGTGGAAAGCTGCTGCCATCTCCTGGGCAGCCTGTCTCCAACTGGCACCTTTTTCCCATCAGCTGCTCGCTGATGGGCTATTGAAAAAGGGCTATTGCTCCCTCCTGTCCCAAATCCCTACCCCTGGGGCTACCCACCTTCCCCTGCAGCCCCCCACAGCGCAGGAGCCTCTGACATCTGCCTGTGCCTGTGGCACCGAGGCAGAAGCCATCACCCCTGCAACCAGGGGTGTACCCTCTGCATTGCGAGATAACGCTTCTGTACAAATGTGCTTCCTTCCAAAGGCAAATAAACCATGTGACACAGTGACAGGATGCCAGCTGAGCTCCTGCTATGCTCTGTTTGGACGTGCAGACCTAGGCAAACTCCATTCCCCAAGAAGGTGTCACAAGTACGTGCACCCCAGTGCGGATGTCTGTCCTTGCACCAGACCAACTAGAAATGGCACTGAAACACCTCCACTGCTCTGGACAGATTTCTCTCCCTTTCCCATGGACAGGTTTGGGGACAGAAGAGACTATAGCGGAAACCCCAGGAAACCATCCAAATGCTGGAACAGGAAGGACTGCAGTAGTGGCACATGGACAGCCAACAAGCTTCCAGAAAGGCTCAGCAGACATAAAATAGGACAGGAATGACTATGGTCTGGGGGGGTTGCAGGCAACAGCAGAGACCTTGTCTCCATTTTGGGGAGAAAGGAGGTAGAGGAGGCAAGTAAACCCAGTCACTGGTCTGTAGACCTTCCAGTCCCAGAGAGAGCAAACTCCTGGCTGCTATTTCTCCTGTCTCTTGTGATCAAGGATCGTTTGGGGGCCAAACTTCTTGGGCTGTCCACAATGCAAAACAAGAGATTTGCAGTGACCTCTGATTACCTGCCAAGAGAGCTCCTGCACCTGGGCTGTCTCACCTTTCTGCCTTAGGCAGGTTTGCATGAGCAAACAGTGTCCATTTGCATAAGGATGTGACAAGCCTATTGCTCCAGAATGACCAGGCTCCATTTACCCAAGTGCTACACATACGCTTCAGCAACAGGCCCTGCCTCCCAGCACGATGGGATGTAACTTCATGCATGTTTTGTCTCATAGGTCAAAACATACTAAGGTCTGCCTACCATTCCCTGCCTCCCCAGGCAATCCCACCCTGCATCGCCTCCCAGTCTCTCAAATGAAGCATCTTGTGGGTTCAGAGCAAGAGCAGGGGGAGCTGGCTGAGGAGGTGGCCGGGCTGGCAGAAGGTCAACATGATGGGAAGCTGTACCTGTAAAACCCACTGGAGGAGGGGACAAATGGCTAGAAGTTTACATGAGGAAGTACAAAGAAACAATAGAGGCCAAGCAGGAAAATTCCCCTGTTAAACTGCTCACTGTAGGGAAGTGCCCTTTTGCAAAATGTTTGTCCTTCAAACCAGTTTTCTCCCTTGCAAACTGCCAGAGCAAACCTGCCCTCACTCCCCCAGCAGCTGATAGCCCTTCTCATGTAGATAACAAGGAGGCTTTTAGGACCTTATTCCTCAGAGGCAAATGCAGAGAACAATCCACCTTTTCTTTTTCAAGCCTGGATAAAGCCCCTTCAGGGCTAACAGACTAGGATAAAGTGCCTTAAAACTGAAAGTTCCTTCGGCTGTTTGTGAGAAATCCCATGCCAGGGACACCCTGAGAGCCTAGCTGGCAGAGGACCAGGGCTGAGGTGTTTCCCTGCAGCAAACCTGGGACACGTAGGGGGACTAGCAGCCTCCCAGCTCCCTCCCGATGCAAAGCACATTCCTCCTCCAACCTGCAACTCCAGCGAGCCACAAGGCCCTGCCTGCCCTACTCCCTCCCTCTCTGTTTTTCTCTCCTCTCCTGTATGGAGGTAGGAGATGGTCTGTGGCAGGGCCCTCCGTCTGGTTCCTGGAAGCTGCAGAGAACTGCTGTGACACTGGTGGCTCCAAAGCCCCTGGGCAGACCAGAGGTGCAGAGTCCATCCCAGCAGTGGTAAGTCACGCCACACCATGAGCAGGACAAAGAATCTTTTAAAGCCAGCTCAGCAGTCCAAGCAGTAAAAAACATCCTACATTTACAAAACACACTGTTTGCAAAACAGGCCAGTAAATCTCAACTTCCTTGAGTCCTTCCCCCAGAGCAAATAGTCCAACAAACCCATGTAGAGGAGCTCAGAGCAAACATACCTCTCCTGGCCCAGAGCTGGGCAGAGTTCCCTTCTGCCTTGCATAGCCAGCAGCCAGATGGAGAGGATGCCTGAGTTGCGGGAGGGAGTGTTGTGCTGGGGTCAAGGCTGTGCTGCCCTGTTGTACAGGGTAATCGCGGCGCAGACCAGACTGTCCCATCTCAGTGGTGCCCAATGACAGGACAAGGGGCAATGGGCACAAATTAGAACACGGGAAGTTCCTCCTGAACATGAGAAGAAAATTCTTTACTGTGAGGGTGACACAGCATTGGAACAGGCTGCCCAGAGAGGTTGTGGAATCTCCTTCTCTGGAAATATTCAAAACCCGCCTGGACACAGTCCTGTGCACCCTGCTCTAGGTGAATCTGCTCAAGCAGGGGGGTTGGACAAGATGATGTTCAGAGGTCCCTTCTAACCCCTACCGTTCTGTGATTCTGTGATTCTGTGATCCAGCACTAGGACAGGGAATATACAGGACTCTCTGTTTGCTGCCTCTGATCCTTTCTTTCCTCAGCACCCTGCCCTGGCCCTAGCTTAGCCTCCTCTTCTTGACCCAAACAGTTTTGCTTGCTGCAACCACAGGGCCAGAGAGACAGCCTGATCCAGTTTAGCTGTGACTCATGTTTCCATGCTCCGAAGCAGCTAGTTGCATGCAATTGTTTATTCTCTGCAAGACCGCTGCAGTTTTGCCAAAAAGACACCCCCTCACTTGCCACCTCCTCCTACTGGGTTGCCTGTGGGAGAAGGTTTCGCTTTCCTCGCTTCTGGTCTTCCCCAGACCATTAACTCTCAGCCAATACACTGCAGGGTTTCACCTCCATTCCTGAAGCAGAGCCCTGAATTCAAAGCGCTGCTGTTTGCCTGGGGACTCCAGTCCTCTACGCACAAAAAGGAAGATTCATTTAACTCTGGGGAAGACGAAAAGGAGTGGATTTGCTGCACGGAAGGGGAGCAGGGACCAGACACCTGTCTGTACAGAAGGCTCTGAGCTGAGCTAAGCTGCAGCGCCTCCATTCCCATGCCCAGTGATGCTTGGCACCATGAGGCTCCACTGTTTGAATGAGATAGCATCAGGCCTCCAGGCACTCCTGGTCTGTAGACATGGAGCATTTTGAGAAGCTCAAAGTGCTGTGTGGACATCCCCCAGGGACCAGCAGACCCAGAAGTCTGGTTGTACATGGCAAGGGAGGTGCTGAGACACCTCCCTTCCAACTCCTAAGAGCGATCATCATCTCAGGCCTTCAGGAAGCTCCTGGAAGACATGAGTCATAGGGCCTGCAGCTTCTGAGTTACTCCCTGGGCCAGTCCCCTGGGGAATACAGAGAAATGCAATATGGAGTCGGAGTCTTCTGTGCTCATACTTGCTCCCTCAGCACATGAGCGGTGGTGGGGAGTACTGTAGCCTGAGGTCTCCTTGCTGCTCCTGTCCACCTCCACCTCCCCCTGCATGGCATTGATGGGAACACACATCGCAGAGTGGAGCCTGCCCACAAAAACAAGGCAAAGGGCCCTGCTCCAAATGGCTGTCCCTGCTGGTTCTGGGAGGCAGAAACCACCTGTTGCAAGGAAGCAGAGAACGGCACAGGTTTTCTTGGAAATGGCTGTGACTTGACCTTGAAAGAAGCTTGTGGAAATTATAGCTCTAGCTTAAGTTTTACCCACAAATACACAAAAAGACAGCATAGGGAAGGAACCACACCACTTGTGCTAGCAAGGAGAAAGACAGACAAGAGAATAACTTCTGTCTGCTTGCCAAGAGGGAATAAACCCCAAGTCATTCCATATGACGTAACACTTGTAGTGTGGGTGGGAAACAGGGAACCCCCCCTAAATAATTTCCAAACGTTCCTTGAGTTTATAAGGAACTGCAGATTAGAAGCAACCCAGCAGTTGCTTGTTACCCGGAGGCTGTATTTATTCTGGCATCTGAAAATCAGAGTTTTGAGCTGCCAGCCCAGAAGGGGCCAGCTCCTCCTTTCCCCACCCTGGGTCTGTTTCTGTTACAGCCAGGGGAGCCATGAGGTGTGCTAGGCTCCTGCTGGTCCCGGTCAGGGTCCTGCAGCTCCTTGGGGGTGTTTTGTCGATGCTGCTCTAAGCGCAGCTGAGCAGTCTAGGCCCTGCCAGCTTGTGCTCTATCCATCCTACTGCTCTGTCCAAATATTTTGGGTACTTTGGAAGCTCAGGCTCCTTATGAGTCCTGTGATTCCAGTGCCTCTTTGTAACACACGTGTGAGTCTCCCAGAGTAATTTCTACTCCCTGCCCTTCCTCCACTGGACTTCACATCCCTTTGATTTGCTTCATTATATGGGCTTATCCCTGGCTAAATTAATGACTATGAAGTCACCTTTTGGGCTAAAAATATTAATTTTATTGCATCCCAGAGATCTCTTCCTGACAGAGCTTTTTGGCTATATCCCCTCCCAAAGGCAGGCGTCAGCTCCCGCTTCCGCATGGCAAGTTCAACCTCTTCAAGAACCGATGAGGAACAAAACTGAAAAGCCCCATTGAGTGTACATCATGTAATAAACATTGTCACTTCCATCATCACTTACAAAGATCTCTTTTGCCCTGGAAAAGTTTTTGTAGCAGAGTCTTCCTTGTTATATATGTGACACGATCCCATCCTGCCTTTTCTTTTCCAAAATTAATTCACTCTGAGAGGCAAACATCTATTTTCAAGTCTGTTTGTTCCAGTGACGTGATATTGAGTCAAGCTCACTGACTGAAAGATGGCACAGAGCTTTTGCAAGGAGACTTCAGATGAAACTGCCAAGGGCAAATAGCGTCAGAAGTGAAGTTGTGCTTGCAAAATCTTCTGCTTCCATTTTTATTTGCTTTTTCCCCATTCCATTTGCTGTCATTTTGCTGACTCACTTTCCGTGTTCCTTAAGGTACTTGCAGAAAAGGTTGTGCAACAAGTGGGGAAGAACAGTTCCTATTTCCAGAGGACTTGCAGCCCTACAGTCCCTTTGGAGCACTCTCTCCTGCTTCTCTGCATTGGGGGGGAACATGCAGAGCGTTTCTGAACTCAGCACTGTGCTGCCCACTGATGCTGGGCACCAGTGGAGCTGCAGACACTGCCCAGAGAAGCTTCCAGTAGGGCAGAAGGCAAGGAAGAAAGCTACAAGGAAATGAGGCCATGCAGAAGTATTTGATTCTGTGAACTTAACAAGCCAGAAAAGCTCAGTTTCTCATTTTCTCCACACTCTCTGCATTAGGGTCAAGCTTACCTCTGACCAATGTTAGCATCACCGAACATGTATCAGCTCTTCCAACACATCCTCTCTTTCTCTGGCCTCTTTCCTTCTGCTCTCCTTGTACTCTGCTTGTCCTGAACTCACCTATTCTTTTTCTTGCACTTGTCCTTTTTCTCCCACTTCTGTTCAACTTTTATTTGAAACATTTAACACAACAGCTTCTTTCTAAACCTGCAGGCCACTGGCGGGGTGCTGAGGCCTGCCTGGGTGAGGTGCTTTGGGGCTGGAAAAAGGGAAGATGAGCACAGGGAGGCAAATCCAGACCTCCCACTTGCTCAGCCACACGGGCGACTCAGCAGAGCCTGGGATGAAGCAGAGGAGGTGGGCTTGACAAAACTACACCACAAGGGCATCAAAAACGCCTCCAGAAGCTTCCTGTGGGCTGCCAATGATATGTCCACAAGTGTAAGACAGATAGGGGAAGGAAAAGGCATACCCTTCTCCCTTTTGAGGATCCAGCTCATCTGGAGTACCAATGCATTCAGCATATTGCTCATTTTGACTGCTGGAAATAACTGCCCTCAGTGGAATTAGCACTGGGAACAGGTTCCGGAGCAAACTCCGTTTCAAGGGAACTGATGCAGGATCATCACCATCTCTAATTACTGGGTGTCACACACTCTGAGTTTTGCTCTGGACTGTACCCGCTGCTCCTTTCCCAACAAGGCGGAAGGCATGCGGGAGGAACCCTTCCTGTGCGCAGAAATGCGGCAGTGCTCTCTTTCTCACCAGCACTGATATAACTCACGCCACATCAGCACCACCCCAACGGCTCAAAGAGCACTTGCAAAATCAGCTTCTGAAAACCCCAGCCAGTGGTCTGCAGGGGAGAATGGGGAAATCCAGGCAAGAGGAAGCAGTGAAAAGAAAAACTCAATCTTTTTTTCTTATGATATTATTTGAGGGGGAAAGCCAAAATGACTTGTCATGCTTGAGAAGAATCGCGTAAGTGATCTGCCCCCTAACAAGAACATGCTGTGTTCATCAGTGAAGTATTGTGAAAGGGGGTTATGGTCCAGGGTCAGAGAGACCATCCTTTCACAGGCTCTTGGCCCTTCACTACTCAGCTTTCTCCAAGCAGGAGTAGAGGCTATATTTTAACATCTCTATAAGGATGTACCCCTGCTGGGTTTTCCACGCTTTCTGGAATTGTTTGGCCTTTAAGAAAAGCCTGGACCAGGGCTGGAAACAGGACTGCAGATGCTCCTCCACATTTCCAGAATGTGGGCTTCTGCAAGAGGTTACAGGGACTATAAGCACGTAAGCACACAACACTGTTCACCATGCAAAGGCAGCTCAAGGGATGTAGGCATGCAGAGACTTGATTTCCAGCCTGTGGGTTTCTGAGTGACATGCACACTGTCCATTTTAATCCCTCTCAGCTGGTCACCCCTTTATTTTAATCAGTTCACTCAGAGGCTAAGCAGGTAGAAGGAAGTGATCTCTAAAAGCATGAGTGAAACCTCCCATCAGGGGTGTGTACATGTGAGCTGGATGGGGAGGAGGAAATATTGGCATTTACCTCATCAAAAACACAGTATAAATAGGCTGGAAAGTGTGAGGCTTTCTCAGTTCCCAGGTGCAGGTGCGTGAAGCAGAGACATCAAAGTGGATCATGGCAACTTTCCTCTTCTTGGTACAACTCCTCTTCATTGGGACACTAATCATCCCAGCATATACAGAGACAGAAGTATGTAATTTCCTCCTGAATGCAACTGCAAGCAATTTCAGTGTAATCGTGACACCTGAGGTATACAAGCCAAACACAACCTATCTAGGTAAGCCATCTCTGTCTAGATCTCGGAGTTTTCACACTGCACAGAAATGCGTCTCCTCTGCTCCTAACCCAGCTGGTTTCTTGAGTCCTGTGGTGTTCTTAGATCTGTTTAAAATGTGTGAGTTCTAACACTTTTTCTTTTTTTTTATTTCACGCAGGAGATAGGTAAATGGCACTAGTTGTTCTCTCTTTGTTCCTATTTCATGTTCATGTCTACAGGGTCAGTCCCAAATTCTCTTTCCTTCCTTAGGGTGCTTTTTTCTCCCTTAATCTTTTTGCCTAAACTTGCATAGAAGGACTTGAATGCTCTTGAAAACACAGAATTTGGGAGGAAGTTGTTTTGTGGTTTTGTTCCCTTTCCTTCTTCCTGAGAATTTGCCCTTCTCAGTGGTAATGGCTGTAAAGACAAAGGTGAAGAGGTTACTTTGATGCTGACAAATATTCAGTGTCAATCATAGAAAATGGCTTTTAATACTACAAAGAACATAGCCGCAGGGTAAATGGCAGCCTGACCCTGTTTCCCAGACCCGACAACAAATCTCCTTTTGCCTTGAGGTTTAGCAAAACCTAAATGCCAAGAAAATAGTGGAGGAGAGACATCCTGATCCCTTTCTGCAAGGGAGGAGGTAGTCTGCTGGTGTAAACTGGCACAGATTCCTTCAGATCTCACCCAAGGAGCATCCACTGCAGTTGGTTTTTTTTTTAATAAAGGGGTGTTTTATTCACTGCTGTTATTTCATTTTTTGAGCACAGAATTCAAGTTTGATGCTAGCTACTGTCTCACATCAGCTCCTGTAGCTTTTGACAGTCTTGGCAGCTTTCATTTGAAACAGTCCTGACCTGAAGGGTGCTAAAAGCCAAGAGGGCCACGGCAGTACAGCACACACAGCCCACAACCTGGGCTGGGAGGCACAGCTGGGGAGTTGCTTGTTCCTGGCAAGCAGATCCTCTTGCTTCATTTGCTTATTGTCCAACTTCTGTTTGCGACAAAAGCATGATACACAGCAACACTGTGCAGACTAGTCATAGCTGTGAAACAGCAACTCAGAGCAGAGACGTGGGGAAGAAAGGGTGGGGTCTGGCACACTCAGCTATCAGCTGAAGGGAGGAACTGACTGCCCAAAAGCTTGTTCCCTTTAGCTTTTCCACCCCTGCCATTTGCATGGGACGCAGAAGAGATTTACTCGCAAGGAGCTCTGGTTTGGCTTACAGATGTGGTACCCACAACAGCAGGGGCTGAATCTGGTGACTGAGGAGTTCCTCCTAGTCTATTCCCTAACTGGGGAGAGAGCAGATAAGGGGGTCCTTCTTCCTGTGGTTGGGGGAGGACTATAGTACATCATCTTCTCTTTCCAGGCTTCTTGTGCACTCTTTCCAGGCTTCTGGTGCACTTGTGTCACATAGAGAGCACTGTGCAAGCAAATACTTCCTTGGCTAAAAACCCTGAAGGGATGGAGTCTGGAGATGGCTGTCTTACAGAACAGACAACTTTGTCTAACTTGCTCTGTTTCCAGTTACAATAGATGACAACAGAAACCTCACTGACAGCAAGAATGTGGACAAGTATTTACTGCAAGTCTTATCCCCACAACATGTCTCCATGGGAGAATGGAAGGTGGTTGACAGGGACAACTGCAGTTCTATTGACACAGCAGTATTAAATGCCACTCAGAAAGCAGCAAACTGGACATCTCCAGATAGTAACATATCTTCTGTGGAAATAAGGTAAGACTATACTCCACCTTTAAGTATTCAGTTGGAACAGTACTTGTCTGTGTAAGCTCTCGGCAATGCCCAGAATCAAGAGCCCACCTCTAGTGCAGGGGTTGAAACAAACCTCTTGAGCCTTCTCCAGATTTTCTCTTGAAAATACCAAGGAAACATTTTCTGCAAAGCCATAACCCACGGATGGTCTCATAGTTTAAAGACTTGCTCACATTAGTAGGGATGTAGATGAGTTCTATGGAAATGAATGGATTGAACACCCCTCGTATTTCCATTAACACTAATAGAGTTGCATCAGTGGGAAATATTTGTCAAAGGAAACCATAGCCATTAGCCTGATTGGCCTTATCTACGGGAAGCAAGAATGGAATAGTTCATTACAATAGTGATTCTAATTACAAGGAGCAGATGGTCACAGTAAATTGCCACCCTATTACAAGGCATTCCTACCCCATGCAGTAAAGCAGCCACAGCATAATGAGGAAACAGTGTTTCTGATGTTAAAAAACAAACAAAAAAAACCCCAAAAAAACCCAAAAAAAGTGCAATATGGCAGGATGGCAATACAAGTGAGCTCAGGATGACTTCATAGTTCCTGTTTCTTCATCTGCTCTTAATGTCCCCTTTATATCCTCTCTCTTCCCTCCTTCCACAGGGCATATATCATCTTCATTGATAAATCTGCCAAGTTCAAGACTGTGACTCTGAACAAAGGTAAATAAGCTTCAGTTGGGCAGTTCAAACAGCAAGGTGAATGACACACCAAGCAAGGGCTTCATTTGTGCTCTGATGTTTTGGGAGAGGGGAAAGATGGACTCACTGTACCTCCAGCTGGAGAATATCTCATCTCTCCAATAGTCAGGAGACAAGGCAAAGACACTAGAGTGCTAGAGCTAGCTAGAGGTTTTTCAGGTTATAATGTTGAAACTAAAACCTTTTCAAGCTTCCTTTTTGCTTTAAGGGATATTAAACAGCTACAAATAAAAGGACAGGCTTATTTATTTCTGCAGGTATTGGCACAGGCTTCATCTCCCTGTTCACTCTGTCACGCAGCTACAAAGTGGAAATTGTGGCTTTGCCGTCATAGAATGTTTCTGGTACTCCAGAGAATCCCCTACCACCTGGGAGCCTTAAGCCTATACTGATGATGCTCCATTGATGTCAGTGGACAAATCATCATCAAATGTTCAGACATCCCATTCCCCTACCATGGGTTTGACCCCTCATTTCTGAGAAATCAGAGTTAATGCAGCCTCTTGGAGTAGGTCTGTAGCTAAGCTGATCCTCTGGACTTCTAATCAATACTGGGAGTTTCCTTCCATTTCAGAATCAGAAACAACCACAGCACCATCAGCCACCGCCCCCAACTCCGTCTCCATGGTTCAGACCAGCTCCTTCTTCATAGCTGTCATTCAGTTGCCACTGCTCCTTGTCACAAGCAAACTGCTCTCCTAGAAGTCTGGAAGAGATGACCCAGCTGTGCTGCACCTTTCCTCCTTGCTCGTGGTATGCATGGGAGGGCAGGCAGCAGATCTACTCAGGAAAACTATTCACGTCTTCTGTGTATTAGGATGGTAACTGCACTTCTACATTAAATTATAAAGGTCTGTTTGACCACAGAGCTGATGCTCCCCTTACTCCCCTCGCCCAGGGCCAGCAATCTCAGCAAGATAAAGTGTTTCATAGCAAGTCAGAGATCACTCTGTTGTAGCTTTTCAGCTAGAAAAGCATAACATGGTGAAGAGCAGACCCCGCCTAACAAAGGAACACTGCATGAACTAATTCCTTCCTCATCAGCTGGGGTTCTGTGAGGCACAAAAAAGCACGAAAATGCTTGAGGGGGGAAATGGCCCTCTTCTCATCAAGGTACCAGGGTCTGCTGAGAAGCTCAAGGAGAGGTCTGCTTCTGGCTACGCAGGCTGGGACCTGCACTCACAGCATGCATTTGTGTGTGTGCATACGTGCCTCAGTGACAGTCTGACACAGTCCCCCACAGTATATTCACCAAAACTGTTGGAAGCAGACTGGGACGAGAAATTATGGGTTTAGGATTCACATGTCTGAGCCAGTTTAAAACCTCTAGTGCAAGCACAGAGAAAATGAGTGCACCCACCAACCCTCCACCTGGGGAGGAGACCGCCTCTCCAGGACAAGCTGGAGATCCTGCTGGCAGGGTATCCTCCATAAAGGCCTTGGGAATTTATGCTCCGTATTGTTATTTGGTCCACCATCCCTGAAACTTTGTTATTTCAGTGGATGCCTTATAAAGTTTCTCTGGTTTTTGTCTGGCTTTCTGGAATGGTGGGGTGGGTATTTTTCACTCTCATTTTTTAATCAACAGCTGATTTTGCTGTAGGGCAAGATTGTATGGGCCACTGAATGTCTTGATTTTATTATTACTGTTTGTATTTTTATATGCATAGTGTTTATTTAGGAATTTTCAAACTTCTGGAAAGTAATTTTTTCTTAAACTAATCTAAATAAATTAAGGAATGAAAAGTTGGCTTTTGCACTTAACATTATTTCCTGGCTTCATTGTGATGTGGTGGAGGGGCTGAAATGATTCTGAATTCCATTATCCTCCTCTGCCAGCATCAGACCCCCCAGGGCTGCTCCCCTGTGTCAATCCTTTGCCCTTTTCATTTCTCTGCTCTTTTGGCATCCCATTCTCTCCAAATAGCGCTGGGGATGGGATAAAAGTATCTCTCCTCTCACTCCTGCCTTTCTCTGATAATATTACAGGTTTAAGTGAAACTCTCTACTGTTTAAGTGGGCAAGCTAAACATGCAGGATGGCTGCTGGCTTTTACCTCACCCTTGGTGCTCCAGGGCCACAGGGTGAGCAGGTGCTACATGCCTGTATGCCCTGCTCTGGGCTGTGCTTTGGCTGGGAAGCCCTCGACCATAGCACACAGCAATGAGGGCAAAGGATGGCCAATGGTGGTCCTGCCAAAGCCTCTCCAGGGCCTCAGCTCCAGGCCAAGGGATTAGCTACCCTTTAAAGTTTATGGGAATGACAGGAAGCTTTAAAAGGAAAGCTCCTGCTTTAACACCATGTGCAGACTCTCTGGGCCCAGTTAAGCATATGTACCCAGCAGGGATAACAGGAACCAACCCAGCATATAGACAGGAACCAACCCAGCATATAAACAAGCCTTCAGGGTTTGCATTCAGAGTCCTTCTCCTCCAAAGACCATTTGCCCGCACACAATTGAAAGGGAGGAAAGAGAAAGGACTCAAAGCTGTGTTATCTTTCATGCTTACCAGAAGAGTCATAAGGTCCTTCAGATACTGGAACGGGCTCTGTCCATCTCATTAGGTATTGGTGTAAGGCCAACTCAGAACAACATCTGAGGTGCAGCTCCAGTGCACATGGTCAGGGTTGGGCTGCCCCTACAGACTCTGGTCCCAGCATCAGACACACAGACACAGATACACATAGAGACAAACTCAACTCTCTCTCGCTCTCTCTTCCTAAACCTCTGCACCCTCTCAGCCAGGAAGGAAAATAATAAACTGAGAGGTGTAGTTTATTTGGAAATACTAAATACAACCACTGCATTAGCTAATTTCTCCACCTGGTTTGGGCATCTGATCCTTTCTTCAGCACTGTCCCATTTTCTCAGCGCTTTGCAGCTGCCAGGGCAGCTGCTGGGACAGGGACTGGCTGCCTGTACTCAGCCCGACATGGAGGCAGCAGGTGCCCTGGTCTGCCCCCTGGGCCCCCTCTCTTCAGAGGTCTGCTCTCCCAAAAGGCAGGCATGGTATCGGCAAGCCCTGTCTTCACTCCAGCCATCTTCTCCAGACCGTTTTGGTTTCTGCAGCTGTTCAGAGCTGATGCTACCCACCAGCCCGAGTTGGTTGGCACTCGCCAGTTTGGCAACTCAGAGGCATGGGTGCAAACCAAGACAGGTGCAATCTGCAACAGCTGTGCTCAGCTCTGTTTCAAGGAGGGAGAAGTATGCAGTGGCAAATTTGCCTACAGCTATCCTTGGACCCAACACAAGGTGACTCAACAGTGGTCTGTGACTGTTGACTCCAGAGGTCAGTCCCCTTCTCCCCCTGAGCCATGCCCTTTTTCTCCCTGCTAAGGCTGGTTTTGCTTTAAAATGGGAGCACCTTACTCAACTCTGTTGCTTGTTCAAATTTTATCTATCTCAGAAAGCCATGGTTTCCATCAAAGAAAAGATATTCCTCCCTCTCATACTGTTAGGCTTCTCAATGCAAGTGTAAACTTGCACTTGTTTCATACTAATCTCCACTGATTTTCCTGTTTCCTGGTGGGTTGTAGAGTGATCGGTTTGTAAAGTCAGAAGTCCCAAGCACAATTTCACAGATGAAATTTTAATCACCTCGTGCCTGGAGTGATGCATTAATAGAATGTTTCTGCAGAATTTAGCAGAAATAAATTGTTAGGATCCAGCCATTAAAATTGGCATCTGTTTAGCAGGCAGGGTAATTAGCAGAGACCTGACTATGTTGTATCTTCTGCTATTGCAGTGCACAACACACAATAAAATTCTAATTAGTGCTGTAAACTACTGTTCAATTTTAATCTCACTGTTGATACGTCTATCTCGTAAGATTACAGCTCTTTGCCTTTGATAATACATATGACCTGACCTGACCTTGGTGCCGGGGAAGATCATGGAGCGACTCATCTTGAGTGCGCTCACCAGGCAGGTGCTGTCTTGCACCAGGGGATCAGGCGCAGTCAGCATGGCTTCATGAAAGGCAGGTCCTGCCTGACCAACCTGATCTCCTTCTATGACCAGGTGACCCGCCTAGTAGATGAGGGCAAGGCTGTGGATGTTGTCTACCTGGACTTTAGTAAGGCCTCTGACACCGTCTCCCACGGCATTCTCCTGGAGAAGTTGGCAGCTCATGGCTTGGATGGGCGTGCTCTTCGCTGGGTAAAAAACTGGCTGGATGGCCGAGCCCAGAGAGTGGTGGTGAATGGAGTGAAATCCAGTTGGCGGCCGGTCACGAGCGGTGTTCCCCAGGGCTCGGTTCTGGGGCCGGTTTTGTTCAATGTTTTCATCAATGATCTGGATGAGGGGATTGAGTGCACCCTCAGCAAGTTTGCAGATGACACCAAGCTGGGTGGGAGTGTCGATCTGCTCGAGGGAAGGAAGGCCCTGCAGAGGGATCTGGATAGGCTGGATCGATGGGCCGAGGCCAACTGTATGAGGTTTAACAAGGCCAAGTGCCGGGTCCTGCACTTTGGTCACAACAACCCCATGCAACGGTACAGGCTTGGGGAAGAGTGGCTGGAGAGCTGCCCGGCGGAAAAGGACCTGGGGGTGCTGGTCGACAGCCGGCTGAACATGAGCCGGCAGTGTGCCCAGGTGGCCAAGAAGGCCAATGGCATCCTGGCTTGTATCAGGAATAGTGTGACCAGCAGGAGTAGGGAAGTGATCGTGCCCCTGTACTCGGCACTGGTGAGGCCGCACCTCGAGTACTGTGTTCAGTTTTGGGCCCCTCAGTACAAGAAGGACACTGAGGTGCTGGAGCGTGTCCAGAGAAGGGCAACGAGGCTGGTGAAGGGTCTAGAAAACAAGTCTTATGAGGAGCGGCTGAGGGAACCGGGGCTGTTTAGCTTGGAGAAGAGGAGGCTGAGGGGAGACCTTATCGCTCTCTACAACTACCTCAAGGGAGGTTGTAGTGAAGCGGGTGTTGGACTCTTCTCCCAAGTAACTAGCGATAGGACAAGAGGAAAGGGCCTCAAGTTGTGACAGGGGAGGTTTAGATTGGATATCAGGAAAAATTTCTTTACCAAAAGAGAGGTTAAGCATTGGAACAGGCTGCCCAGAGAGGTGGTGGAGTCACCATCTCTGGAGGCATTCAAAAAACATGTAGACATGGCACTCCTGGGCCTAGTTTAGGAGTCATGGTGGTGTTAGTTGACGGTTGGACTTGATGATCTTAGAGGTCTTTTCCAACCTTAATGATTCTATGATTCTATGAAATTTCTTTTAAATATCCTTGTGGCAACTCCCATTTACCATATCATCTATGAGCGCAGGGCATTCAGAGCAATGCAGTTCACCTCCAGAGAGGTGAACTCCTGCTGGCTTTGTCCCATTGATAAGTCTCATCAGTGGCATTCTCATTAACTTTTACACTATTCAGCAGCAAATACTAGCATTTCCTTTTACATCCCTGTCTAATTTCCCTTGTAAAACTTATTTCACAAACATAACCAGGAAAAGGAGTGCAAAGGGTACTGCATTGTAACTGGGAATTTGAACCGAACATACAGAAATTCCCTTACTTTAGCAGGAAGGGAAATAAGGGTGAAGCCTGCAACACCCGAGAAGCTCACAGTGGGTAAAAGACATTGCTGAGACTAACACATGTGAAACTGCTGTAGATAATTAAAAAAAAAAAAAAAGCCAAACATAGTAGCTGTCAATAACACTAAGAAAAGAACTAGCATCACCTCAGTTTCCAACCCTGAAGTGCAAGCAAAGCAAGACCCTCCTTTGATTCAGGGCTAAATGTCCCAAGAGACAAGAACATGCCACATTATCTGGCCCTGCCACCAGGACAGCTGCCCGTGCCTTCCTTTTTTGCCCCAAAGGCAATCATGGAGCCACTCCACCAGAGAATCTGGATCAGCATGTCAAGTATTTTGCTAAACTTGTGAGTTCTGCAGCAGAAACATATGGCAGAGACCAATGAGGTCCTATAGCTGTGTGGATGCATATAGAGGACAAATGAGTCATCACATATAAGACAACCCTTTCTCCTAGAAAATGCTCCCTTGGCAGCTTTCCCTCTAGCTCTCTAGCCTATCTTCACTTCTAAGAAAACCACAGTGCTTTCATGCATGGCCAGGTAGGCTGATATGAGGAAGGACCACGGAAACAAGAGAGTTTGTCTCCCTGGCCCATTTCCAACACTCACCAGAGAGCTGCCAATAAAGACCAGCCAGTGTTAAAGTGCCCTGCTGTGGTACTGGGAGGTCGGGGCTCGCTGGTGCAGTCAGCCAGGTCTGCTGGACCCAGGGCTCTGTGGTCTCTCGGTCCTGGGCTCCCTTCTGCTAGCTCTAATTCATCTAGGACCCAAAATCTGGTGACTTAGTTCAACCTTTGTTCCTGTGACAGTCTCTGGGTCTCACACTGGGGAAACTTCGGGTCATTGTTTGAAAGACTCCATAGCTGGCAGCAAATATGGATTGACAGTCTGATCCATGGCGGGAAACAAGCCTACGACAAATATATTTCTTCTTTTCTTTTGTGTTGCAAATCATTTGGTTCCGTTTGCAGCACAGCATAGAGCCTTGCTCTGTGCATTTCGAAAAACCTCTGGGAGAGCCTGCCAGATGGAGGGTGGTACAAAGTCAATGACATGGCATCTGACAGGGACTTCACTGTCTACAGAGGCAGGGAAGTGGCTCTGAGGGTATATCAGATGAACCCTGAAGCCCAATTCTTCCAGACCTATCTATTAAATCTTGAGTTTACCATGAGCAGGAATCTGTTACTGGAAGTATTTAGCTTTAAAACATTGATTAATAATTAACAGAGTGATTACAGCAAACAGATAAAACCCCATTAAAAATTTTCCCACCCTTCCACTGACTTCCTGTAGTTCCTGAACTTTGATAGCTGTTGTGCTATCCCCGGTGATGCATATTGCCTCAAAAAAACCAGCAGAACAACTCCAACTTCTTGGACTACAGATTTCACTTCTCATTAATATATCTTACTGTAGATATAGCAGGAGGAAGTGCATCACTCATTCTGGGAGTAACCCAACAATCAGGATTAAACATTATTTTCTTAATTTACATCACTCCAAAATCCCACTGCTGCAGAACAAGATGTAGTTTTAGCCCTGGCTCCCTTGTTCGCTGCACCCATCCCTTTCTGGTGGAAATGTTTACTCTCTCAGCAGCCCACTGGGGGGAGGGACAGGAATAAAAGGAGAGACTCAGGCAATACCTACAAATCTGCAGCAGAAACATTTGGCTCGGAGGTGCCTTGTCTTGGGACAGCATTGTTTAGTCCTTTGCCACATCCACAGACATTTCTACGTAACTTTTAAAGCAACTGTTGAGTTTTCCAAACCACTGCTTTAGCACTGAATAAACAAATCCTACCCCTGGTACACTAAAAGCCTGCTTTCCCTCCCATCCTAATGACTCTATTGTACTTACCCACACCAATAAAAACATTGGAGTGGGCAAAGCACACAAACATCCAAAAATGCCCTAACCATGGCTTTGCCATAAAACAGCTCCCCTTTTACCTATGTGGTATGATCACACCCTCTTTCCCCCAGGCCCTGGCCTCACTGAGTACTCTGGAGAAATAATGCTCATTGCAGGGGGAGAGCCACAAAAGGCCCCTTAACCCCCTCACTTGTTCTTTTCACTAGCACTACTTCCCTTGTGGCCTTATGCTCTGCTTCCAACTGGCCTCCCCATTGCACACACAGAGACTGCTGGTAATTAGAGCCAGGGGTGGAGCAAACATCCTAATGAGCTTTAAAGTACAGTTTGATACATTACTGGACAGCCTAAATGATGATGAGGAGGGAACTGTGTTTGAGGGCCCCTAGGCTTCCTCCCATCTCTGGCCTGTGTCTGCAGACACCCCACCCCAGGCAGGGCCCCTGAAAAATGAGGAACGTGCAGTGAGCAGCTAGGAAAATGTTAGCCAGCGCATCAGCCCTCCAGCCCTCAGCTGGGAACTCTGAGGCAGAGACAGGCCCTCTCTCTTGGTGGCTCAGCAGCTCTTACCAACAGCAGCTCCTTCTCTCCTGACAGCCCGCAGCTCTGTTCACAGTGACCTTCCCAACCTTTTTGCAGAACAAAGCTGGGGGCTCCCTGTTGCTTCATTCAACCTCTTATTCCCTGCCAAGGCACTGCCAGTCTTGGGCATCAAAGCAGGCAAAGGTCCTGTGAACACCCCTGCAGCCTTCCTTGCCTTCCAGGCACTGTGCACATATAAAAAGAAGCCACGTCACAGGGGCAAACTTCCATTCAGGAATCGTAAGATACTGCCGGTTGCCTGAACTCGGAGGAACAGCTCCTGGTGTGGGCTGCATGTGCCACACACAGTCCCTTATCAGAAGTGATGCCTGGATTATTTATTAACGCGGTCATTGTTGGGGCTACAATGAACTATAAATAACAGCCTAGGGAGTGGCACGTAAGACTGAGTGGCAGAACTTGGCTCAGTCCTAGCTGCTGTTTTTCGCTTTGCTGATCCTTTTGTAATGGTGGCCTTTTTGCTCTGTGCTGTTTCATAATTTTAGATGTCACGGGAAAATCATCATTTCCCACTCCCCACACTGCAAAAGTTGGGGCTGAACGCACAGTCCTCCTGTGGTCACTGTGTTTCAAGCACAGAAAAGAGAATAAGACTTTTTCTCCTTGCAGTGAGGCAGAATGGGAAAATGTTCCCTAGAAACAATTAATAAAAAAGAAGAGCTGCTGCTAAACGGCTTTCATTTGAAACTGGGCGGCCTCAAACTTTGCTTTGCCTCTAGTTGGCAGAACCAAATGGTCACATTAGCTGAAGCACAACGTGAGCATAAGTGCAGCGTGAGCAACCAACGTGGCCAGCTTCTTGCACAGGCTCTCCATTCACTCAGTCCCTGCCCTGGCACTACTCCTCTTCTATATAACCCGATGATTTATCTTTCCATGTGACAGGAAGGCAAAACTGGGTCTTCCCCCTCAGTCCCTACTAAACACAACACAGCACTTTTCTGGTCTTGGTGTCATTATACTGCTATTTACATTTATGTGCACTAAGGCTGGAAGTCTTGCTCCTACAGTAGCTCTCCTGGGATCAGCTTTGACCTCTTGATTCCTGTCTTGGACCCCACCACCACCTGAACAGTTCTACTTCAAACAATTTCATCACTCAGTAACTAAGTTACAGCACAGAGATGCTTAATGTTTAATTATGTGAGTTGATTCTCTCCTTATATAACCCTCCCTCGGTAACCTGCAAATTTGGAGGATGATTCCTACAGAGACTTCCCTACATGGAGCTCACACGCACCTGCAAAGATCAAGACCCCTCTAAGCAGGAGAGGGGACAGAATACACTGTAATTTCTTGGGACGTAGGCAATTACAATTACAGCTCTGATACTGCCGACCCCCTTCACCCAAGCCACTACCCAGTCAACCAATTTCTTTCCATCTCTCCAGATCTGCTGCCATTTAAACTGGAGGGATCAGAATAAAGGATATGAATACATCTCCAGCATGCAACACACCAATAAATATAAATGCTCAAGCTATTGTGGGACTTTGTCAGGACTATGTTGCACTGCAGTAAAAGATCAGGTATTTGGGCTAGTTTTTTCTGGCCTAGCACCTGACTTCATGCTAATAATAGCAAGGGGCTGTGCTATATAGATGTAACCATTTGTTTGCTTGGGTTTTGTCAACAATGTCAACAGCTAAATTACTCTTCCGATAAAGACACCACATGATATGTTTTAGTCTCCATGACTCACTGAAGACACCAAATGCTTTTGTGAATCATCATCATCAGCTATCACCCAGTATGATTTACATCATTTTAGCAAACCAGAATGACCTATCACACTAGTGAACTACAGACCAGCAGGAGCATTCAGATAAGTTGCAAAACCTCCCTGGCCAGAGCCCACACCAAAAAAAGCTGACTGGTTCCACATCTCGGGGAAAAAAGGGGGAAAAGGGGCAACAGTGTGTCAACTGTTCAACAACTCAATCAATAATTATTATATCACCAATAAATATCACCAATTATCTTTAAGAGGGAAAAAAAAAACAGCCGTTGGGGTTTTGCTCTGCCGAAGAGGGAAGGTTGGAATATCCCTCATCTCCAGCCTTTTCTTACTCTTCCCTTTTAGAAGCCAATCCCAAAAGTTTGAGCAAAGATGGATCAAGGCAGGAGACAGCACAGAATTGTCCTCATACAAAGCAGTCACAGTTTAAAAGAAAGCAGTCAAAGTATTTTCTGGAACTGTAAAAACTACTTTCCAGCAGAACTGGTAGCCACACAAGGATACTTTACTGTTAGCTTGTAGCAGAGTGCGGCCAAGGCTAACTATTAGGCAAGCTTCATTAAACCTTTCTAAACAGTGCTGTTTGCTACCATTATTCAGATGCATAATTTTCTTGTAAAGCAAGGGAATTATTACCCTGGATATCACTTTTTAAATTATATGCATTAAGTTATTCTTCATGGCCATACCTAATTACTCTTCAAGACATTGCTCATGTGATAAAGAGAATCATGCACAGTACTATCACTTCTGCCTCTGGACAGACAGGTTGATCTTATGGCTCTTAACCACAGGAATTGTACAATAACTGTTCCCTAACTGGTTTTACATGCATGCTTCTTCCAGCGCTTAGCTTTCACAGTATGCATACAATTTCAGGAATCTTGAGAATAATTTGGTTAGTGTTCATTGAAACTCATCTCACAGCCTCATACTTTTGTAAGAACCTATGCTGAACAGTACTGCATCTCCTAATCTGCAAGTGACAGCAGGAACCTGCAGCCGTGATGACTGATGTATACCAAGTGCTTCTTTTGTCTACAAGGCCTCCCTGACATGGGATTCTGATGATGAAAGTACCAAGTAACTGTTGATCATTGCAGCAGGAACACAAGCTGACTGCATTCTCCAGAAAGATGAGAGAGTTTGATCCCGTTTCTACAGAACTCATGAAAACCTCCCTAAGAAAAAAACATGCTTGATCTGGCTGCTTGTGCCAACAAGCTTTCAGGGGGCTTCAATGGATATGGACTTAAGGTATCACAGGTCCACCCCTACTATTTCAGCTGTCCATGATCAGATGCAGAATGGAGAGTCTCCATAGCAGAGGTGACTCCTCAGCAAGGTGAGGATTATGTCTATATGTCTGTACTTGCCCTGAGCTGACATAGCAGCACAGGGTATCTAAGAAGTGACTACTTCCACTACAATGAGACAATCTGCCAGAATTTTCTAAGATGAAAAGCGTTCTCTCAGCAAAACTTCACAAGAGTGGCATCTTTGGGACACCAGCTCAATAACCAGTATTTTGGGGTCTAGAAAACAAGTCTTATGAGGAGCAGCTGAGAGAACTGGGGCTGTTTAGCTTGGAGAAGAGGAGGCTGAGGGGAGACCTTATCGCTCTCTACAACTACCTGAAAGGAGGTTGTAGTGAAGCGGGTGTTGGACTCTTCTCCCAAGTAACTAGCGATAGGACAAGAGGGAAGGGCCTCAAGTCGTGTCAGGGGAGGTTTAGATTGGATATCAGGAAAAATTTCTTTACCGAAAGAGAGGTTAAACATTGGAACAGGCTGCCCAGAGAGGTGGTAGAGTCATCATCCCTGGAGGCGTTCAAAAAAGGCGTAGATGTGGCACTCCTGGGCCTAGTTTAGGAGTCATGGTGGTGTTAGTTGACGGTTGGACTTGATGATCTTAGAGGTCTTTTCCAACCTTAATGATTCTATGATACTTCCACTTTCACCCATGCATCAGGGCACGCTGGCAGCCAATGTTCCAACTTCGCAGTTCCCTCAGCTTCCCATGCTGATTCTCAACAACGTACTGTTGCTCTCTTTAGTTCTGCAGTTTGGACTGGGAATTGCTTTGTAAACAACTATATTGCTCACTAGACCAGTTCCTTATACAGAGAAAGACCTGCTAGCCACAAGAGGAAATGAGCCTGTAGCACAGGAAAAAGAAAAAGAAGAAAAAAGAAAAAGAGAATCGTGTAGTTCTCATTCTCAGCAATGTTTCTCTATTTGATCAAGAACCAAAACACCACCAAAGCCCAGGTTACTAAAAATCATAAATGAATCCAATGTTTTAATTAGAGAAAAATCAAAGCCTTTTGTGACTGGACAGGACATACATTTTGCCAGGCCGCCTCCTCTCTAGAAAGCTGCTTTATTTAACATGGCACAATTGTAAATTTCACATCAGCTTGGTGGTTTGGGTTTGCAAAACAGGAATGTCTTGAGAAAAAGCAGAAAAGTCAACAAATTCTGAGAACCCAAATTGCTAGATTGCTGCAAGAATCCTTACGAAACATCTGTATTTGTCCTTATGTAATACATAACCAATGTCTAGGTGTAGGAAATACAGTGAGCAGGGCTGAAGTAATCCACTGATCTGATTACGCAGCAGGGTTTCTGACCAATTGAGCTTAAGCTCATTTCACTTCTCAGAGATTGTTTCTTCTCCTTTATAAACGACAATGTTCTGGTCCGTTTCATACACTTTGACTTTATAAAGAGTTCCCATGGGCAGGAGCTTCTTGAGGTTTTCCCAGATGAATACTGCAACGTTCTCTGTAGTGCTAAGAGTGAAACAAGAGCAGATTCAGAACTGACAGCAATGATATTTCAATCTGTACCCAGAATGGGCCAGGGGGGATGCTAAATACCACAGGGAACCATGCAGCAGCTTTCTCACGATGACACCCTGAATGTAAGCGGGGCTTGAACCATTGCCAGAAAACATGGATGAGACGAGGTCTAATTAACATTTCATATCTGTCTCCCCAAGCCGTCCACAGAGCAGGCTCATGTGACAAGTGCCAGTCTGCACAGGGCTCCTCAGCTGCGAGCAAGTGGTGCCTTCCTGGGTATGTGGGACAGCAGCTGCCCCAGCAGGCCTGCACCCAGCCTAGCACAGTGAGGCAGGGTGCATAGCAGCGGGGCTGGAAGGCAGGCAGGGCACCTAGCACCTGACATGCACAAGTGTGTGTCACAGGTGTGTTGCACACACAGGTATCAAGGCTGCTCTTTCAGATGTAGCACTAAGCCTTGAAGACTGTTCCTTGACCCTGCAACCAATGCCACAAGGAGTCCCTATCACCCACCTCACAACCTCAGCAAAGTACGGCACATCCTTATCCAGGTTTTTGTGGTCAAGCGGTTCCATGATTGCCTCCTGCAGAAAGAAAACAGTGACAATCTTGTCCCGGTTGGTCAGTGGAGTTGGGGTTCAAATTACCATGCAAACGGGAGTGGAGCAAGGCAACAGCATGTAAAAAAAGGATGAGAGCCCTCCTACATCTACCTCTTAACTTCCTAGCTGGAGACATGGTACTACCTTACGTCACAGTGTTAAGGCATTCTAGTCTTAAATCATTCCTTAATTTCTTCTTTATTTCCTACCATCATCAACTCACCATGTCTCCACCCTGGTACTAAACAAACTGCTAAGCTCTAACCAATTCTCCCAGGGGATGTGTAGGGAAATAGTGCTATTACCTGCATATATTCTTTCAGGTCTGTCAGGTTTATAACCATTCCTGAGACTGGGTCAATCTGCAGGGAAAACAAAAGGGAGATTAGTAGCCTAGCTCTACGTCCTTATTACCAAGGCTGCCGTGAGCCTGTACAAATCAGACTGTGAATATCTGTGCACTGAGGACATATGAGCCACAAGAAAAATATCTTTCCGCCTTCACACACTGAGTTCCAGCTCTACTCCTGTGAAGTTCCCAAAGGCTAGATACAGCATACAAACAACTCCAGTGGTTCCACCCTCTCACAAAAGCTGACACCAGGGAGGAAAATCTCACTGAAACACTCGGTCTTCAAGCAACAATCTAGCATGACCATAAGCAGGAAAACAGGCATTAAACTGCTGGGTTGAACAACCAGGGACAAAACAGAGACCAGCCTGAGCTCAGGGCATCCTCCCATCTGGAGAAGGCACAGCTCCAGGAACAAAATCAGGTTGTGTAGTTCACAGCATATCTGGGGAATGTAGAAGGAAGAGGCTTTAAAATTTTAGTTTCAGATCTGAATAGAAACCCCCTTTCCTATGAACTGGGAATCTTCAAAGGGTTGTTTGGAAAACATCACAACCAAAGTGCTGTCTAAACAACTCACTCTGCGGCATACACAGAACAATGACAGTATGAAGGGTGAAAAGCAACTGCAAAAGCAGGATTTCCTTTTATATTTGCAGCAAAATACCTTGATAAAACAGCAGAGAGAATCAGTTACGGGAAGTGCTAAGCCTCTCTGTGGCTCAGTAGTCATCCAAAGGTGCCCCACAGATCTGACCGGAGCCTATATATTCTGCAGTGAGGCTCTGGCAGACCAAGTTATGTGCCCAGAGGATCATTACAAACCTTAAATTCAATATGGTCACCTGCAAATCCTTGTTAGAGGCAAGGTGAATAGGACAGTGATTACAGAAAACCTTCTTCTATAGCGATGTGTACAGTTTCCACAAACATCCTGGGAAACCTAGCAATTGAGCTAGAACTTCAGTACTGTGGAAGACGAGGACCTATCTATCCTGCCACCCTAAGGAATGGAAAAAAAGTGTTGATCACACTTACCTCTCCACGCACAGTGACTATAACTGAAAAAAAGAAAATATCAGGTCACGATGACACCATGAACCTAACAACAAAGTACACTACTGATTGGGACAGGCAACCCATTCATCACCAATCCACAAGGACCAATGCAGGCTTCCCAGCACTTAAAAGTGGGATTGTTTTTATAAAATGGGTATCCACTCCATAAAGAATAATTACTTAGAGTCACCCAGCTTGTCAAAGAAGTCATTCTGCAAGGTCTGATGCCCAGAGACACACCACTATTCCTGAAGTGCTCCCTCCAGGCAGAGATAAGACTAGATGACTTCTCAAGCACCTACTCCCTATGACAGCCTGCGCCCTGCACACTCAAGATCAGAGTCTCTTGATCAGCAAAGTCTTCTGTACAATGCAGACACTCTAGCTGCCCATACAATCACCAGACCCCCGAGATCATAAGATGTGGGGTCAGCTTATAAGTCTTCTGACATCACGGAATACCAGAGAACAAAAGTAAGGGATGAAGTGGCCGCCAACTCTCTAAGAACTAGAATTACTGCAAGGTGTCATTTCAACCCAGAAGCCCTTTCAACAAAAGAGACAAACACTTGGAAACATCATCCTTATAAGCTCAGCATTCCTTCCCAGTAACCCCAGGAGCTGAGAACAGAATCACAGCTCACTGGGGAACTCACAAAAATAAAGGCAGTGATTTGAGCCTGGTTGTGATACTCCTCTGGGGTGGAAAAGCCCTTTCATGCTCTTTTTCTCCTTCTCTCTCTTCTTGCCCTCCCGCCCCAAGGAACAGTGTTAGAGGCATCTCCCCAGCTTTCCAGCAATTTTTTTTTACAGTGGGAACATCCTTCTTATACGAGAAAGCAAGAACTGTTGTGCCTGTAAGTCAGCTTTAAAATGAGGGACAGATCTTCAGTCCAGCAATCTGTCAATCTGTCTTCCCTGGTAAAGCTAGTAGCTCTGTAGCAGAGGTTTCAGGGTACGTACAATACACAGTGCTAAACACGGAGCCAGCCTAATAACTGGAGAGATCTGATTCTACATGCATGGGGTATAGATGGTAGGAGAAGAACTTGTGAAAATGACATTCAAATAAAGTTTACGGGCTGTTTAAATTGCACATCTTTTGCTTAGGGAAATCTTCATTCAAAACACAATGATTTTGCAGATTATAAACAAGTAGATTTGATTCATGAAGTGACATTTTGAGATAAATATTTATTATCTATTTAACTTAATAGCTTGCAAATCCATGCCATGGTTCAACCCCCCTGCTGCTGAGGATTTCTTCTAATTCTAAAAACCCCCAAACCCAGCCACTAAAAGCCATACCAGACTGCTGAGACACATGACTGACCCAGGTCTCCTATGGGTTTTTCCGCATTCAAACCAGCCTGCCTGAGAGCAGCCTCTGCCCATGACTACGTGTGTAAGCATGGAAGTCAGCTCCTTACCTTTATAGTTGTGTCCATGGCCATTTGGATTGTTGCATTTCCCAAACAGCTTCAGGTTTTCTTCATCACTCAGTGATTTACTGTGAGAAATACAGACATGGCATTTCAGGATCCATTACAGATGTTCATGGCTTCACTTCAACTGTTATCGCTTTCTAGCTCTTCCATCTATTCAGTCCCCCAAATTTAACTCACTAGCTTTTCCTACTCAGGAGGCACAAACAGAACTGGAGGAGTATTTGGCCCATGAAAAGATGTTGACAACAGGGATTTTTTGCTGTGGTTTTGTATTTAGATATGCAAGCTTCATAACAACTGCCTAATACCACTGCCGTATAAACACTAACAGCTATTCACATATGAATACGGCAAAATCACTTGGGCTCCTAGGAGGAAGTGCCTGGAGCAAATTATGTGTTGTATTATTAATTATTAACTAACAAAGCTTAGGGAGCTTCTCCAAGAAGTATAAAGGACAACTTCCCTCTCGGAAGCTTTCCTCCGAAGAAATCCAAGTGCCTACTCCAAGGAATATTTCAGGTCAAGGCACTCTTCAGGAATATTTAAGTTTTGAGTCAAAGGCGACAGATTAGGGGCACAGTCAGTTGCTTACAAACTGCAAGCATAATTTGCCCCGTTTAAAAAGAAAACTTCAGTTCTCATTAAACCTTATTAAGCCCTGATGTCTAAAATCAGGATTGGCTACTACAGGCTGCAGAAGAGGGACTAAACCGAAGAGAACCGGGAAGCGCTCGGCAGCAGGCACGCACACCGGCCGAGCTGGGCCTCCGCCTCCGTGCGCCCGGCTCCGGAGAGGTCACTTGCAACGCGCTAACGCAAACGCCCCGCAGCTCTGCGAGGCCTTCGTGCCCTTCCACGGAGGACGGCTCC
>WAAD01000545.1:108790-146197 GCA_013389945.1 Fregata magnificens | reverse complement strand
CGTGCCAGCCGCGGCGCCCGGATCCTCGGGCTCCTCGGACCGCTCCCCTCGGACGCTACGGCGGGGTCTCCCTTCGGCCCGCCGCGGCGCGTGGGCGCAGGGGCCTGCCCTCGCCTTGCCCTGACGCGCAAGCGGGCAAAATGCTTGCTTTGTGCGTTGGCACAGCTCGGCGGCTCCTCCTTGTCCCCAGCTAATGTCTCATAGAGTCATAGAGCGGTTTGGGTTGGAAGGGACCTTAAAGGTCGTCTAGTTCCAACCCCCCTGCCACAGGCAGGGACACCTTCCGCTAGACCCGGTTGCCAAAAGCCCCATCCAACCCGGCCTTGAACACCTCCAGAGTTGGGGCATCCACTACTTGTCTGGGCAACCTGTTTAGTGGCTCACCACCCTCATAGTGAAGGATTTCTTCCTAACATGTAATCTAAATCTACTCTATTTCAGTTCAAAGCCATCACCCCTTGTCCTGTCACTACATGCCCTTGTAAAAAGTCCCTCTCCAGCTTTCTTGTAGGTTCCCTTCAGGCACTGGAAGGCTGCTATAAGGTCTCCCCGGAGCCTTCTCTTCTCCAGGCTGAACAACCCCAACTCTCTCAGCCCGTCTTCATAGGAGAGGTGCTCCAGCCCTCAGATCATCTTCCTGGCCCTCCTCTGGACTCGCTCCAGCAGGTCCATGTCCTTGTTGTGTTGGGGGCCCCAGAGCTGGATGCAGTATTCCAGGTGGGGTCTCGTGGGAGCAGAGCAGAGGGGGAGAATCACCTTCCTCAACCTGCTGGCCACACTTGATGCGGCCCAGGATACGGTTGGCTTTCTAGGCCGCGAGCACACATTGCTGGGTCCCGTTCAGCTTCTCGTCAACCAACACCCTCAAGTCCTTCTCCTCAGGGCTGCTCTCAATCCATTCTCTGCCCAGCGTGTATTTGTGCTTGGGATTGCCCCGACCCACGTGCAGGACCTTGCACTTGGCCTTGTTGAACTCTTGCACACATACTGCGATCTTGTATAAGCCAGTGACACACAGAGAAAATAAAAAAGGCTGTTAAGAGCCATTGTGTCAGCCCTACCAAATGCAGAGGTATGACAACAGCTGCAATGGACCATTGGTGTGATCTGCTGTAGCAAATCCTTTCCTACACCAGCTGTTTACTACCTCACTTTTCACTAACTCACTGAGTGATGCAGAAAACTGGAAGCTCTCTGGGAACAGCAATCAATATCACGGGAATCACCATGAGGATAAGAAGCAGCTGTTAAAACATTTCTACATGGGCTTCCAGGGGAGAGAAGGATCAGCTCTTAAGGACAGAATGTGAGTCTGAAAAACATGCATTGCATTTTCTGGTTCAAATTGCTGTTGTTCATCTGTGTCCAAGTGGGCTGTGTGGGATGGTACAGGGAGAAGTGATGCTGTTGAGTACCGATGAGCTAACCTTTCAGCTTAGTTCAAATTCTGCTTTAAAGAACATACACAAAAACTATTTTGGACTACATCAAAGTTCCTCATTTGCATTATCTAGGCTGCTGGGCTGGTGGATGTGGGGCCCAGGAACAGAATGAGTTGAGATGTGCACCGAAAAAAGTGCATCAGTGAAACAAAACAAGCTCAAACAGCAGAGGAGCTTTCTACAGGGCAGGACTGCGGTTTGTTGTAGAACCAGATCAGAGACATGAAATTTGTGCATCCTGGCTTTCGTCTTTTCATTGAAGTTCCTCTTTCAAGGCATTTCATCCTCTCATTTATCCTGTAGAGGTAATGTTAGCAATGTTTTGGCCTGCGGGCCAACAGTTTGACTTGCTTTTGTTTTCTTGTATTATGACAATTGCAAGAAGTGTGTTTATAAATGTATCAGTGCACAGGACTGGGTCTGCCGAAGGAAAGCTGGCAGGCTCTGAATGCACTTGTTTACACAGCAATCCAAAGAGAAGCAGTTCACAAAGCAATACTCACCTGAAGGGACTGAGAAAACTTCATGGATCTAATTCTTACCCGCCCGAAATAACGGAGCTCTGTCCACTCCACAGCACTGTGGTATCTGAGGAGCTATTGTTAAACCTTTGAGAATGCCCTGCTCCCTGGTCATATACCTGATTTGAGATGGTTTAGATAAGGTAAGTGTACATAGCAGTCCTTCCGTGCACCAGTCACAGGGCGGGGCTGCTGGGCCCGTTGATTCCCTTTCTATCCTGGCAAACTAATTTGACCTCTGGGATGGTTAGGAACCTGACAGACTTGAAGGAGTGCACTCTGGTAATAACATTCATGGAGTTCAAGCCGAGGAATCCATAAAGTGTGGTGATTTTCAGAAAGCTTTGGGAGAAGGGGTGGAACCTGGATTTCTCAGTGCTGCAGGCGTTTGAATGGAGGTAACTGCATCAGCATAGTCCCTTAATTCCTGGAAGTTCTTGGCACCCCAGAGAGAACAGAGTGTATCTGCCAGTTTGTCAGAGTGGGAAAACTCCAAGCCTCAGGGCAGAACAGTTCTGTATAACAGGAACAGGAGAAAAAACAGCTCTTAAGGTCATGGAGTACAGCCTGTGTGCACACAACACAGGCAGGGGCTAGGATTGAATGCTGTTGAAGTACAGCTTTATAAACACAGCATGGACTTTGCACTGCATGACATCTTTCTTCCCCTGCACTATTGATATACAGCCCTGCCTTGGGTACTCTGGCTGGTTGCAATTAACACAGAGTTGCACATGAATCTCTGACACTGCCTTTCCCCCTCCCACTTCACCAAGAAAAAAAAGTTTTAAAAAGAGCAGCAATGGTGACAGAACTCTACCCGCCGCCATTAAGCACTTCCTTAGCATCATGCAGCTTCCAGTCCTGGGGATGTGACCTCGCTGGGGGTTGTTCCCTCCCGCTGTGGGCGACAGGCTACAGGAGGGCAATTCCACTGGCTGGCATGGCAAGTTACGGACGGGGGGCCGGCTGCAATAGGGGAGGCGGCCGGCTGACAGGGCTGGAGCACCAGCAAAAGGAGGTGTTTGCCATCTAGTGGCTTTGCGACATCAGCTTTGTCATGAGCCTCTCCCTCTGCCTTCTCACAGTGCTGCAGCCCTGGTGTACGATCCTTATTTCTCTCCTTTGTCTTTTCCCAAGACCTGTAAGGAAGGTGAAGAGGAGTCAGAGAGGAGAAAAAGCTGGGTTGTTTGGGTAGAGTGAGTCAGCTCGGATTTGGTTCTGTTCTGTCTGGGCTGGCCTCCAGAACATCAAGAGTCAAAAAAAAAAAAAGCAAAGCAAGTTTGCAAATAGGAAGCAAGAGCTTTCCTTCAAACCCTAGGGCACGAGGGCTCATTTTTGCTCAAGGACGTGGTTCAAAACATTCTCCAGGCTTCTCACAATGAAGCAATATAAAAAGTCCTTAAGCCAGGAGGGGAATCCATTCTCATGGAAGCCTTCAGTTTTCACAGTGTCCTTAAAGGCAGAGCCTGCAAGTGAACTGCTATAGAGGGCTTCTCTCAACACACCTATCCACCTACACCTCAGAGTTCAAGAACTGTAGGAGCCTGGATGAGGACGCAAGCATATGAGAGGGTGTTTGAGTTTGATCTGTTCATCTTAAGAGCAAAGGGATATCAAGGCCACAATGGAGTTCTACACGTTTCATACTGATTGAATTAGGAGGAAGGCAGGAAATGTTAGCCATCAGAGCTGTATCCAGCTATACTGTTTAAGCAGGAGCATGGTGGAGACGTGTCATGCATGCCTACAAGACCACGTAACATAATAAGGTGTGTGTCAGGGTTGCAGCTGTTGCCTCTTGTGGCACAGCACAAAGTTGGCCATGGATCTGGTGAGGGCAGGGAAAGAAAGGAAGAAACTTCACAAGGTTTTATTTGAGGGCACCATTACTGTACAGAGAAAAGCACTACAAGTACAGCTTCTGTGAGTGTTTGCATCTACTTTCTGGGGTTCACTGAAGGCAATCTTTATGCAATGGGGGTGAAATTACATCCCTTCATTGGGCCTGCATGTTGCTAGATGGTTTTATTCCTCTCTTCTGCTTTACACATTTCAGCCAAAGTCACTGTCTTAAGCACAAATACTCTCTTCCCTTCAAAGCGCAGTGCTACCAAGGGAAGGTAATGGTCATCTTAGTTTCCATTTTCTCCCTTGCAAGCCTTATGCATGGCAGCCTTTGTGAACTGCTCCTAACTGGCCTATCAAGATAGTCAGAAAATTAAGATAAAGCAGTGGGCTGTTTGAGTGAAGGGGCTTCTGCTTTCCTCAGACCCTTTGCTGTATATTGTTAGGAATACAACAGGAACTCAGAGGTTATGATAGAGAAAAAGCAGTTCCTTCATCCAGGGCATAATGCAAAGGCGGGAGGTAAAAGAAAGCAGAGGTTTCTTTCTGAGCCTGACCTGGCCCTGAGTTACAGAAGGTGACAAGGTCTTTAGTTAGCGGGAAGTAAAGATGCCGTGGAACCCGTAAGGCATTTGCACTGCAACTTCTGCTCGCCCCAGTTCTCTGAAGGTCTCTGCATCCAAGACAAGCAGAAAAGCACTTTGGTTCTGCAGGATGAAAAGAAAGCCAGAATGAATGCCCAGGCTGAACTTCATTCCACTGTCCAACCCACTACATTTGTCACCCACAGGAGAGCCCAAATGTACAACCAGGCCATATGGGAGCACCGATAGTCACAGATGCCACTCAAGGAACACTGACATTCCAAGGTACACTCCTACTTGAAGTTTACCTGGCTGTACTTGGCAGTTGCAGAGGCACACACCTTGGGGGGCATGGTGCTAGAACTATCTGCCAGAGAGCCTCCAATTCAGTTTTCTGGTTTAGAAAGTATACCTAATACTATGTGACTTTGATGAGCTAGTAGCAGTAAGTTACCTCAGTGGGGGAGACCACAACAGACAAGATGACTCCACTGTCTTCTGCCATGGCATTAGGCACTGGCACAAACACAGGCTCTGATGGGTAGGATCCATCCTCCTGCCAAATCTAGCAAGCACAGTAACATACAGACGTGTTTCATTTCATTAATACTTGTCTACTACATTTAGCAGAGTTGCAAGTTGGAGTGCTCCCCACAAAGATACCCAGGCATATTCTGTGCTCCAAGAAACCTATAGTTCAACCTTTTAATTAATTCTTTTGATTCCAGTAGCATGATGGTGCCAGTGTTGTGACAGCATGCCCATTGTGCCAGGCATCACGCAAACAGGCAGTGAAAAGGATTCCTATTACTCATTTCATCCAACAGTTTGCACTGGCACAGGTATAAGCTACAAGCTCAGAAAACACCACCATCCTAGCCAGCACAGCCACCTTCACACCACCCTACTGCAGACCATGTTGTGCCCTGCAGGAGAGAGAGGTGCCATGTCAGCAGAGAGGAGATCTATCACCATCACCACCTGAGGGCATAGCTACTGCTCCTATTGCAGGCAGAGCCATAGCACGCCAAAGTTGTGCTGAAGGAGGGCATTCTTACTGCAAAATCAGTATCCAGAGCAGAACAATTAAAATGGGTGTCTCTTTCTGAGGATTCCTAATTCTCTCTAGCCTCCAGGAAATCTCTGATTAGTAAGCGTTTAACACTTTGGAGATCATTATTCCCTGCTTAAGGGAGACACGGGAAAAATCCCAGCTTGTGTTTGCAGTTGGAAATATCCTAAAACTTGTTTCTTGCCTGAGTCATAAATACTTTGGCAGTTTGTCTCCAACTGCCTATGCTATTTGGGTACTTTCTGTACTGTCTGGTAAGAGATGACTCTTCTTTGTCCTGGAAGACGCGTACTTTATCCAACCCTTTCTGTTCTGTCATCTATCTAGGAACTTGGAGTGATATCCTCTCCTGTTTGGTAAGCGTGCAACATTCATAAGGTGCTACGTGAGAGATGAAATTAGGAATCTCATCTCAGACCCATTTGAACAAAGACCCCTAAAGAGTAAAGTGCCTAGTAAATGACATATCTTCAAGGCCAGTTCAGTGGAATGACTCCTATTGCTGGAAAAAGATAATCTCACTTCACCTCACCTTGAAATTCTTGGTCTCCACATCAATCTTGATCAAGGAATCTCCAACCAAATGCCGAAAACCACATCCATAGAAGTAACGGTACCTCCTACCATTGTACCGAGAGTAGTTGATCTGGGGGAACTCCAAGCCCCCAACCTTTTCAAAGCCCTCAGGGTGGAGATTTTCATGTGTGCACCAGACCTAGAAGTATGCATTAAATGAGTGTCAGTTTAGCTTTGACTGGGCAGAAGACCTGACTGGTCCCACCAACCCACTGCACAACCATTGTGGAGAAGAAATGTTTAAAGATGAGCCTGACATTGTGCTGAGGCAGGTGGAAACAGTAATTCTGTCTCCCTTACGTGTTTCACCCAAAGAACGCCTCATCATCGCAGACCTTGGAAACTTCACGAATCAGTTTAATGTGAAAAACAGGAGCAAGTCTATGTAGTCCTGCACTCCTAGCTCAGAAAATCCCAGGTCCAGCACTCAGCAATTTGATGTACAAAGTACACACAGAGATGACTCCACTCATAGTGGACAACATGTGTTCTATACCACCGAATGCCACTCTGTAGGGCTGTTCAGAGCTGGAAGCAAAGAGCAGTTCTGTACCCAGGTGAAGCATGGAGGATTTTGTCAATGAAGAAGCTGAAGTTTGGCCAATTGTCGTAAAGGCTCGTAATCCACTTGGGCATTTTTGGTAAGTCACAATCTGTCTTTGGTCTCTCATTTAAGGCAACATGGTAGTCTTTGTACTAGAACAGTAAGTCCAATCTTAGTAATGACCAAACCTTGCTTGCTTGCTTAGTGGACAAGATCTGAGAAGATAATAGCACAGGATGATAACTGTTGCAGGCAATCTCACCACAGCCATAAATGCAGTTATATAAGTATACATACCTTGCCATCTGCATCTTTCACAGCCCTTGCCAATGTATAAGACAGTGGGTTCAGATTCTTCCCCACAGGTGTGTCTGAATTCACATTCAGTGGGAGAACAAAGCGGCGAGGGAAAGCTCGGCATATTGAGTTATAAACCTATTACAGAGAGAGAAAGTTATGGTGATGGAGAGAGGAGAGTGGCATTTCAGGCTAAGTGCCCTTTTTGGGAACAATTCTGAAGTTTGAGGCATTCCTCCCACCCCTGAAATCTTCTTCTTTCTACTGTGTGTTTTACCAAGTTCTGGTAAGGGCTCTGCTTGTTCCAGTACTTTACAGTAGAAAACAAAAAGACAACCAATTAAATGGGTCAGCATTGCTTTCACAGTAATTAATGCTGAGTTGGGTATGCAAATCACTCAGTTAACCTCCAAATCCAGCACTGGGACATATGCTGCACTATATTTTATTCAGTTAGAACAGACTTACATTGACCCTTTTTACAGCCTGTCCACATATGCCCCACTGACTGTGTGACTTAGGCCCTTCTTGCCCAGCCAAGACCATGAACTAATAGGGCGATTACAGAAAATGGGACCTCCGTAGCACTGTGCAAGCAGAGGGGATACCCCTGCTGGTAACCCACCCTCTATAGCCCTACTGGTGATTAGTGGCAGTCACACTTTGGAAGCCTGAGGCTGGACAAAGCACTGAGAAACTTCCACGTTAGTTTAAATAACATGAACCATGCATAGAAGATTTTTATAAGTATATAAGCTGCATGCAGTTACAAAGCTTCAGAAGAAAAACTGCTTGATTGTAGACTCAGATCTTTGTGGGATGACAGCATGATACAGATATCGACCATACTGCTTGCTGTTAATCTCAGAGCGTAAATGTTGGCTCTCTGTGAAATTAATGGCAGGAGGGGCTTGTCCAGAGGATGACTGGAAATATCTGACTAAATGCTCTACATGAGTCTCTGGAGGAGCCTCCCTCGCCCCTGGATGATAAGGTGAGCAGAAGGAGACTACTGTACCTCAGTTCAATGCCTGAAGTTAGCCTGCATGATTTTCCTCTTCTGTTCTCAGGTACAGATGGACTTCATGTTTGGGAAGTCTAGGGCAGTGGTGGATTTACTTGGGGAGCAAAGGGGAGAGCAAACTAGCAGCCCCCAGTATGGCAGACATTCAGTGGGTGGTATGAGAAGAATAATTCCACCACTGCCACTGTTCAAGCCAAGTTTAGAACCCATAATACTTCCAAATATTAAGCCTGCTAAGTAAAACAGGTGACAAGGACCCTGTTTTGGTGTTTTTCAGTTACTTCAATCTGTAACTCACCAGTTCAACATGAAACTTCACTTTAATCATATGTGTTAATCTGGAAACCCTATTTTCAAAGCTTTTATGTTTTATGTAGCCACAGTAAACTGATTGGTTGAGGAACTCTGCCAGACAAAATACGGTTTAGTCAGCAAGCAAAAGCACTAAGCCTGATTCGGGGAAAACAGACAAATCATGCTCAGGCATGCCTTAGTCTTTCGGTGCAGCATAAATTTAAGATTCTGTTCTGAAATGACTTGCACTCGTGTGTGTATACAGTTTAATGGCTATACTACTTGTCAGTTAAAGAACGTGGGTGTTGGAAACACATGCCTAATGTTGACATAAGGACACCTTCAGGCAGATCAAATTGTAGCTCTTTCGAGCTCAGAGAAGGCTGAACAAAAGCTGGAATCAGTTTGCAAAGCAAATGGTCGTATTAACACTATGCTGTACTTGAATTAATGTTCACCACATCTTTGCAAAAAAAACAACAAAGGAAAGCAGAACAAAATGACCGTACGGGGACACAACTATACACTTTTCAGATCAGAATTGACTTGCTTCTAGGCAGCTCAGAACATAGACAGAGGAAGTTCAGATTTGTCTGGACATGTTGTAGAAATGCCTGCCCTTCACCCACAATATGGTGGGTTTCCAATAAACACATCTGCAGTACAAGAAACTGAAAGCACCCCCACTTTTCCAATGTCTGACCTATGCAAAATAATGCCTCTTACGTGGCTTTAAATGGTGCTTTTGACAGAGTTGGACATAAGTGATTTATGAGTATGTGCTGCTGTGAGGTGAATGTGAGAAACAATGCAGGTGTTTCTGTGATGTTTGTGTTTCTGTGATTTACATAATAAAGGCTGATTTTCTGAAGTAATGTCTTTAAACAACAGGGTTTCTTTCTCTTTTGCCCTTTAAAAGTCATGCAAAAAATCATTTTGCATGCTTTCTTGGGAGAAAAATTTTATTATACAGGGATATGGAAAATGAGTATAATTAAAAATGAGATTTTAAAACAGAAGTACATTCTGCCAGGATGATGGAGATCTGTGTCACACACCAGTTTTAAAAGTTTCAAGGAAATGCTCCATTATTATTAGAGATTATCTGCTAAGAGGTTTAAAAGGAAAGAAAAATACCAACATATCAATAGATCATCATTTTAGTTTTTCCATATAGTTGTGCTTCCTTTCACCAGTTCACGTCCTCCACCTTGTGGTCCCCCATCGTGTTCTCCATTCTCCTAACCTGAACCTTGCTTCAGAAAAGTAACTCAACCAGCATGGGGCCCCATCAGATCCTATGCAACACAAATGCAGAGATCTTACCTGATCTAGACCTTCCCCACTCCTCCGCAGATTCTGAAGTTTGTAAGTAGCCAGAGTTGTTCCATCATCCTGGCAGCACAGATCAAGGACCACACAGCCATGATCTTCAAAAGCATTGATTTGATGGAAAGTAGCAAAGGGCTTACTGTACCACTGCCCTGGCAGCACCTATAGTGACCATAAGATAGGCTAAATTTCCTCTCTAAAGATCCTAGCCACGCCTCAGAGGGTTTTCTCTTCTCTCCCCCATTTCATTCCCCACTCATTCCTTGGTATTTGTCTTGTGCCCTTGTGCTACTACAGAATGGCTGCTTTAAGCTAGTAAGTAGGCAAAACCAGATGAAGAAAAGCCAAAATGTAAAGCAGCCCAGGATAGGCCACTTGCTGTCATGACTCCATCCCTATAGCATCATTCCCAGGCTATGACTGACCTTTTTATACTCCGTAGTACTTGGGAACTGCGTTTCAGTCCCTGTGCTGCAGTCCCAAGAACCCCAAACTGCTTATTTCTGCCTGTTCTTTTAGGGCTGGCAAAGAAATGGATCAATAGAGAGGAAAATGCATGAAGTAATCCCATTTTCAAGAAACCTACACCCATGCTTATAAAGCCTATATTGCAATAACTTCTGGATTGATTCATACAGCTCTCTGTGGCTGCTACCCAGCACTCTTCTCTCGGGATCTAAGATTCCAGTTACAGCTGCACAGCTGCTGGAAAGGCCAAAGATCCACCTACCTCCCCAGTGTGCTTATTCACCACATGGAAGCAAGTATTGTACTGAGGGTCCCAGCTTATCCCTTCAGAAATGGCTTTCCCACGGAGTTTGGAAGTGATAATCTGCAACAGATTCAGCTTGATGGGTTGCTCAATGAAAATTATGTAGTTTTCACTCATTCCTGAAAAGAGAAGGAAGGAGATATCATCCGAGTATTAGGCAAATGAGACAATAAAAAATCTTGGGGGCAGAGGCAGTGAACAGTCCTTTCTGCCTCACAGTAGGCTAAATCCACAGAGTTTGAGATAGAAAGCATTCTTACCAAAGCTGTGATAGTAGGAGGGTTTCATCTTATCCATTGGAGCAATGGAGCACAGCACTTTCGCTCCCTCTAACGTGTCACTACAGTTTGACTTTTGTGGAGGGACCTGAATGATATTATACCTAGACCCTGGAAAGGAGAAAGGGTGTTCAACACCACTGAGATATGAGACTGTCCACATTCATGAAACCGAAGTCAGGCTCTGTTCCTTTCTGTTTCCCTAGAATACTAGGAACTACAGTCATAGCTAAACTGAGCAGAAAACAAAAAGCCAGTTATCAAGTCAATAAAACAATCAACAGAGGATTACCCAGCAAAAAAAAGAAGCTTGGAAGGAAGTAGAAGGATCTTCTCAGTCTGGTAGACTGCCACCTAATTTTACTGTCTGCAATGCATTCCTCATGTTAACTTAAGAGTATCCTATAACAACAGGATCAGGAAGAAAACCAAGTTCATAGCTTGTGTATCAAGGGAAATTAAAACTTTGAGCCTTGGTGATGACTGATGCTCATTTAATAAATCTGAGCATATGGGCAGGAAAGAATGGGACATTTGAATAATAATCTGTAGTTTGGTCTCTCCAGCTGAAAACAGAATGTGCTGCAAAGCTAGATATTGCTAAAGCCAAAAGGAAATGAAAACAGCAAGAACAGAAAATGATCAAAACTGGGCAACTCTTCAGTGAACTGGAACCAGCCTGAGGTATCATAATAAAGGGCGGTGGCTGTTTTCGTAGGCCTCAGGCACCTGAAAAAGAAGGCTTTCATGTAACTAACGGTGAATGCTAGCTCTGAGCAGCCATATCAATGTAACTAGATCCCAATGCTCATAGTTTAGGGAAGAAGAAAAATATCCCAGAAAATTCAGCTTTGCTGTAAGATAGCCAGATCACTGTAATAAATTCCACCTTCTCTCCTGTATAAAATCTTATGGTCCTTATCAAAAGCCAATTATTGTAAGTGAAAAATGTATGGCGAATTGTCAAAATTCTTCAGATGAGGCTTCAACGCTGGATGGGACTTTAAAAATCATTCTCCTGTTTTCCATCAAAGCTTGGGAGAGGAAGAAGGGAATCTGTTGGATATTCACAGGCCGAAGTCAGAAGCATCTGAAACTAACTGCTGAGAGACGCCATTTTTATGGGACAGACTGACACTCTGAAATAAGAACTAATCTGGTTTACCATCATTTTGACACAAAGAGAAACAGCAATTTCAAGGTCTCTTTAGACACTGAAGTTTCTTCAACAACTGCTTCTTGAAGCAGCAGCAAGAAGCAGCCTGTACACCCTGCCCAAAAGCCAGGCCTGTTCATGCCCAGTCTTACCATGTTTCCCATAGGAATTGCCCATGTTGTATGTTGTCCCATCGGACTCATAATGAGGATGAGCAGTGGCCCCATTCACTGCAACAAATTTGCTCCAGTCTACCTGCAAATGCCAAAGATTTTCAGTCAGTATAGAAGTTTCCTGTTGCTCTGTAGCAAGCCACAGTCTTTCTGAATGTTGGTTTTGTGAAAGTCTGAGGAAGAATAGCTTGATGATTACGGCCCTAAAGTGGGACCTGGACTTAAGCTTTCATTTTGCCAGCAATCTGCCTGAAATCCTTGAAAATTAATGATGTTTCTGCCTGTGTTAGTCCTACCAGTAAAATGGGACTAGCCATTTCTCTGGGAGACATGAACATTACTAATGGCACGAAGTGCTGACACAGTGGGAACGTTGCCCATATGAGCATTTTAGCTAGGACCCCATGTAATAACCACAGACAGACATGCGTGAAGAGACAGTAACTGCCCCAAAAAATCACCAAGTTTTTTGAAAGCACCCATACCTAATTGACAGTGACTGTCTACTCTCCTCACAGAGAAAACAGTTTGGCTTCACCGCCTACAGCTAGAAGGAACAGTTAGGGCAAAGGTACAATTGTGAGTACTGCTAACATGTATTCCTAGTTCCAGGGTCAGGGTGTGGTTTGGGCTCAGACAATGGATGGGATGTGTTGGGAAGAAAGTCTGAAGGAAAAAGTTGGAGGAAGATCAATCCATGCGTTGAAACATTAAATGGAAGATATGCTTCTTTCCCAAAAGTTAAAAAAAATGGCTTTCAAGTATTCAACCTGAGACCCTTTGAAAGGCCCCAGTAGAAAAGAGTGCCACACCACCGGAAGCTTAGTAAACCATGTCTTTTAAGGCATCTCAAGTTGGAGAGTTTAAATGTGAAATCATCCCTTCCATCTCTTCACTTAGCCAAAATATACCAGTCGGCATCTAAAAGGCAGCTTAAGGGGAATTTTTTTTAATGCAAGATGGCTCAAGAGAGCTGAACATTCAAACTAAAAATACCTATGTATCTTTTCATCACTGCATTATGGTTTACAAAACAGATAAAATAGCAAATAGTCAAACTCTCCATTTCAATATGCAAGTAGCATGCTATACTTCCTAAACAGAGTTTCTTCATGACTCACAACTGATCCTGTAGAGAGGAAGGGACTCTTGGAATGCCTCCCTCAAGATCTGAGGGTGTGCTGAGCCTGGTATTTTGTGGTATTAAATAGTCTGTGGTAACATACAGGCGCAGTAGTTAATACTGACTCAGGAATGGCAGAATCCTTCCTCAGTCCTTCTCACAGTTGCCCGGCCCAGCAAATACACAAATGCCCTCTAAGGGTGCAGGCAGGGGGACACATAGCTTATGCTGTCATTTTACAAGTCATATTCTTCCCTCAAATACAGCTTCACTCCTGTGAGATGATGCACAGAACATATGGGAAGACTTCTACTCTGACTTTTTGTTCATTTGCTAGCATGGGAGAAAATAAAGTGGCAGCTGAACTTTGACTTGACTTTACATTGACTTCACCACTCATTTGCAACAGAGGTTTTAGTCGAGACTCTGAAAGGCCGTTTTGGAGTGTTTAAAGCTGGGGGTGTAAGAAGGAGATAAAGGGAACAGATAGGAAGAATGAAGAGACAGGGCAAGAATACAGATCTGAGATCAGTGATGTTAACTTCTTCCTGTATGCACTTTTATTCTTCACACACTGGTAGGTACAGACAAGTCCAGACAAGTAGTGAGTGCACTGGAAGAATGCCAGCTGTACACAAACGGAAATGAGTCTATATCTGTCTCTCCCCTTGCTTGCTACAGTGGGCAGTGACTGAATCTTCGCTCATGAGAGCTGCCTTATTGCTAAGTAGATTTTTCAGGGACTCAAGCACACCATGAAGAGATGCTTGCAGCTATGGCTCAGAGTTGCACTGATCATTTCTTTTGGAATCTGGGTTCCCCCTTGCTGCTCTTAGCAACAGCAAGGAGAGATTCTCCTGTACCATAAGCTACCCCCCCCTTATCCCACCTGCCCACACCTTTTCCTTCGTTTCAAGTGTTTCCGGGTCCACTTTGTACATGAAGATGTTCTCATTGCTGACATAATAGTCTCCTTTATACACAACGTAGTTCACACTGGCATTGTCACTTGGTTCTGAAACGAAATCCCAGAGTTGTACACAGCTCTGTTTAAGCTCACATCACATTATAGCAACTTAGACATGTTTAAATAAATAAACCCATTTGCAATGACACTAATCCCTCTGTGATTGATTAGAAATATCTCACTAATCTACAAAGGTACTCAGGAAACTGTCTGCACAGGTGAGTTCAGGATAAAAGGACAAGGACTGGTTCTTGTGGAAATGACTGCAGTGAAGCCAAGATAATCTTCATACTTCCATATGCCCCCTGTTTCTGACCTCTTATTTCTTCATATCCCTCTCCCTTTGCTCCCTGACCAAACTCCCCTCCTCTGACAGCCCTATGAAGAGTGCCATGTTTGATTTACAGCATTGGAAACAAGAGAGGCAAAACTTGAAGCTACAACTTGGGCTGAGGGGAGGGCAGGGACACTGTTTGTGTGACAGGGCTTGGACAGGAAATGCTTCTTCTTCCCTATTCTCTTTCTCTTTAAAACTGAGTCAGGGAGACACTTTTTGAGAGCTACACGTGCACAACAACCAGAGCTGTTCTTGCTACTCCTAGGGGAGTTGAGACTCACTAGTCAGGTGGCTGAGAAGAGCTGAGGAAAAAGCAATTGCCCCAACTGAACATTGTGTGTGTGGTGAACACAGAGCCTGAAGTTGGTACAGGAAAAGCCCAGAGGACAGGCCTTCTGGTAGTGAGGAATAGCCTACATGTGTCTAAACAGTCAGGTAGGCAAGGGTGTGCAGGAACAACCTGTTGGAGCTTGGAAAAGAAGATGGGGGTTGTAGATGGTCCTGAAATTTATTGAGAGAGCTGGGGTGAGGTGGGGAGTTGGGGAGCTAGGCAGACCAATGAGTGAAGGTCTGAGCACCTTTGAAGAGAACAGATGACATGGCAGGACAGGATCCATCTCCTCAGGGAAGAGAAGAAGCTGAAAATGGTCACATACAGGAGCAACAAGTTGCAAACTTTAGGTCTGTTCTGGTTTTAGTGGAAAGTACTTTGCTTGCATTTAAGCCTATTTCTTTCCTGACATACACAGAATCCTATAGGTAATGGTACTTCCATTCCTGTGCAATACCATCTTTCACCCTACTCATATCATCTCCTGCACCTTAGTACAGGAAGGGAAGGATTAGCCCACTTACCCTACAAGCTTAGCAAGGCAAGGTGTTTTAAGGGCAAAGCTGTGTCTCAGGTAGAACGGCAGATTGTAATGCTTATTATCAGGACTGCACAGGGTGTTCTTTGAGGAAAGATTTCTGTTGGAAATTTGCAACAAACTCTGGAATTGAGCGAGCTGAAGTGGCACTAAAACATTAAACTGAATGTGCTTCTCCCAGCTAAGTCTGACACCAACTTGCATTTTCGTTGTTGTTGTTCCAAGGGGTCATCTTCTAAGAAAAACACGGGCTCAAAATAGGCCTGCCAGACTTCCTCACATCTCCCTTTAAACCTAACCACAAGTTCCCCGAGAAAATCTCAGAACATTTCTTATTTCTTAGAAACCCTCTTACGTGGCATCTCAAAGCGTGACAGGAAGCGCCCAAAGACACTCTTGCATGGGTCTGGCATTGCCAGCGTCCCAAATTCTGAGACCACGATGCGGTTGTGCTGGCTGTTAGTCAGGTAGGAACTGCTCTGCAGAAACTTGCTCCGGTATGTCACTGTGCCATTCTCCAACTGGAATTGATGCAACAGGGCCATGCCATCAAACCAATGGTTAAATCTTCAAGAAGAGATAAATAAGAGAACAAGAGTTGGGCACTATATGATGTTCTCCTATACCGTTCCCTCTTGCCTTCGGGTTTATTATTGTTTGTAAAAAGCTAATACCCAGATCCCATGAACACTTAAACATGCATAGCCTTGTGATGAGTCTGGGAAAACATTTGAATTGAGTGAAAAAGATCAAGTGTATTTGCAGCTGTGGGACCTGAAGTTAGATGCTGACTTTCAGTGAGATTTGGGCTCCCTATATTACTTTTTAAAGTGGACCTCAGGGACTTCTGAAAATGCTATATATAAGCTTTTGGGGAAAATAATCTATACTGGTAAACCAGTCACTCTGCAGGCTTCTGCATAAGGAATAGAAATTGTGCTTTACTCTGCCACAAGAATAGAAATTATTACTGAAAGCCCAACCGCACAAGAAGGAGCCTTTAGCTCTCAGCTGTTCGCACGATGCTATTCTCTCCAAAATGAGAAATCTCTGAGACTTTGAGAAAACCTTATGGTCTATCTCTGGAAATATGATAAGATGATCACCTTTGGCCAGTTGCTGCCATGAGCTTTGTTGGAGGAAGAGCTAGGTTTGTTGGCTAGCTAGAATGGCAGATTCCAAGCCAAAGGCAGCAGTTGCCTTCTTGAAATATTTAATACATTATTTTTAAAATGAGATGGATTTGCTTCTAAAGCAACTCACACAATTTAGTGCAATCAACTTTACAAATCCTGCCCTGGATTTCAGAGTGCTCGTGGGATGGACTTTTGTTAATGACAAAGGACTAGGAGTGTGGATGTTTTAATCCCCGGCTCTATTGCCTCATTATATCATTCTGAGTAGGTCACAGCCTCTCTGTGACTCAGCTTCTCCAACCTTAATAAGTTAACCGTGCTCCTATTTTCAGAGAGCCCACTGGGAGTTTCCAGATGAGGTAGCAACTGTTCTTAAAAGAATGATAACATAAGCATTTCTTCCTTGCCTTATTTAAAAAGAAACTACAAGGTGCTCCAAACAGTGGTGAGACATTTGGGGGGGTCCCCTTTAGGTTTAGGCAGAACTCATGCCAGATTCATTTGACAAACTCACCAAACCTGGACTTACTTCTCCTCGCCAAACTCAAACTTCCCAGGACCATTCCTCAGAAGATTGCCATTAATCCATTTGGGAATATGTCCTTTGATCTTCGCCGGGATGGGCTGAGGGGTCTCCTCTACTGTCTGCATTAAGAGTGAGATGCATTGCAAACCCTTGGGGCTGTGGAAGGTGATTTGCTCTTTTGATGGGCTGGGCAGGAAATTCTTTAAACCTGCAAAGAAACCAGTTAGAGCAAAAAGCAGGTAACTAAGATTTTCACTTGAATAAACAGACAATTGCTAGAGCTTGAGTTTGGATGTCTAGGAGAATAGCATTCAGCGTTCTACAAGCAGCCAAGCTGTAGTGGATATTCAAACTAAAGCTGTGTTCCCATAATACCCCACACATCCACAGGGAGCTGAAAATCCAGTGGATTTAACTCTACTGTAGTTAATCCATTAGAGACACCTGTTCTGCAGTCCAAAGGAGGTAATAAAATATGTGATGATAGGAAAGAAGAGAACTTTTCTTTTAATTAAAGAAGCTTATAGTTGGAATTTAATTCAGTAAGTAACTGAGAGCAAGTGACATATGGATACTTATTATAAGAACCTATGAGGTTGCAAAAAGAAATCTGTTCCAAGTTGGGATGATACACAGAGTAATGTTGAGGGGGAGCCCTAAAAATAATCTTTCAGTAATTTCTGACAATCAGTCTGCTGAAGAAAGTGACAGAAAGGAGCTAGTTTGACTGTTGCAGACCAAAGTCACAAGCAGAAAGATGTAATTAGGCACCTTGTAAAGCAGCGCATGTTGCATTTATACGACAATGGTGCCAAAAGCAAGACAGAGCTGGGCACACCTCAGACAGAAAAACTGCATTGTAGAACACCCTTGAACTCCACCTTGGCATCACAGTCATGGGTGAGTTAAAGAGACAGAAGAGACTGTACATACTGGGACATTTTCCCCGGACTTGTAATCTAATCAGCCATCACTCAAGGTGTTTCCAAATATAAAGCAGAGTGCAGAAAGACAACACAGAACACATCAGAAAGAGATCATGATACTTAAGCAGGATGTGCTGCTGGCTTTTTTACTTTTGCTGCATTTGAAATCTTCCTAAGGTCTTTCTACTGTTCAGTCACTGGTGTTTGGCCTTTAATCTTTATAGCCATATTCGTTATTGATTCTTCTGGAGACCCAGATTTTCTTCCTTTTTGTTTGCAAAGTAAGAAAAGTTTTTTGTAAAGTCCTTGACTGCAAAACCTCTTGCAGTAAAGCATACACAGGAAAGAAAAATTAATACAGCATAGAGCAAGCTGAACACAGAGGACAGGGACAAGCACTGTCCATTGCTTTGAGGTGTGGAGCACTGCAATTAAAGATATGGTTCATTTCCACTCCATGCTATCAGACTGGGTGCAAGGGTCGCTGTGTATGGCCTCTAGCCTGCACTATGCCATCACAGCCCTCACTGTGCTTATGCTCACTGCTGCTTATGGATGAAGTCACCAATGCAGCAACATACAATTTAACAAGAAGCGGTATCCAGGTCAAATCATGATCAGTGCTGCCTCAGACACTTCTGGCTAGGACTTAGTCTGAGCTGGGTTTAACCATGGGTTTCTGAAACAGTGTTGAAAAAGTGTGCTATAAGGTTGCTCACAGTAAGAAGCACCATTTTTTGCAGCTAAAGCTAATGCATGGCTTTCCTAATGCTGACCATTTCACAGTGAAGAAATTTTATGCTACCAGTATTCCTTTTAACTTGAATAGTGCCAAAATTCAGGATCTCCCAGCTTGGGAATTTAGGGGAGGGGATGTATTGTGGCATTAGGTTCCTTTAAAACAATGTGCTATTTTTAACAAAACTGTACAACATCCTCTACTGAATTAAAAAAAACAAACCAGTTTTTTCTGCCCATAGTACGAAGGCTCTTCTAGAAAAAGAAAAAAAAAAAGCAGCTCACTAGGAAGAACATCCCACGGAACAACCCAGAGGAGTCCCAGTGGACTACTCTAAATCCAGGCGAGCCATAGCTTGTTACACAACAAATGTTGTGAACATGATGTTAAAGAACCCAAAGTCTTGGAATATAGGTTGTTGAATATAGGTTGTCATGTTTTCTCTACACTGCACATGGAGGACTCTGCTGAGTTGGCATTATTAGAAATGCAGTAGACCAGAAGCTTATAGGCTATTGAAAGGTGAACAGGTCAGTTCTCAAACTCACCAGTACTATCTGATTTCAGAAGCTCAAAAAAGCAATCGCTGGCTTTTCCACTTGCACAAAAAAAAAAAAAAAAAAGAAACCAAAAATACCTGCACCCCCCAAAAAAATGGAAGTCAGGAAGAACACAAATTAAACTGAGCTGAAATACATTTACAGGACAGGACAAAAGAGATTAAACAGATTTACCTGGTAAGTAAATAAGCAATAGCAGAAAAGCATCATTTCCAATGGAGCCTCTTGTTTGAATACAATATCCCCCTTATTAGGCATAGTTATAGGACAAAAGCATCAAGGAAGCATGAACTGATTGGAATGCTGTGTGCTAACAGCACACAGTTAGTTATTGGCTCCAATAGCCTGGCTTGCAAAGCCCCATCAACACAAGGATTGTTTTAGCAATCCATTTAGCTGCAGAGGTGGATTTACCTAGAAAGTACACAGGCTGTTGTCTTCTGTCCCAATGCTATCACCTCCTGATCTATCACAGGCTTCATGTCCACAGGTCAGTGGAGTTGCTTTGCTGCACTGCTCCATCCTCACTGTAAGACCATGGAGCCCTCACCTAAACTAGAACTGATGAAGATTTAGGTGTAAGTGAAACACTGATAAAAAAGGACTGCATGGCATACAGAAGTCTATTCCTGAACCAGGTCTAGTACAGACAAGACCACACACTAAAGAGAGTCCAGACTGATACAGAACTTCATTCTGATTTTTTGATGCAGCAATTTGTTCTGGTAATACTAGTCACTTTCACCACTGCTTCTTCTAGCCTACGTTCTTTAATCCAGGTGATTAAGTGAAGCTGCTGCACTATTTACCTGTGAGCCTCTGAAACCATGTGTTCACGTCTACAGAGGAAATTTGCTATTTCAGACAGGAGAATATCTGCAAAAGAACCGAGTTGGCAGACAGCATGTTTCTAAGCTTGCTTCTTTAGAACAGCCACAGACAGAATGGGTGTTAGGCATGCAGGAAGGTAAATTGCAAGATCCCTTCAATGTAGTTCTCTGGCTTGCCAATCCTCAAATCCTTCTTTAGGTCTCTAATATGGTAAGTCAGCTAGATAAAGAATTCAGGCTGCAGGGCTAAAGCAATTAACCTCAAACCACCAACATCCTCTCCCTCTTAAAATTCAATTAAGTTCTGATTAAATCCTATATGAAGCACTCAATCTGATCCCAACACTAGTGCTTCAGAGTATTTCCTTAGACATAAGGAAGTAGAGGCTTTTCATATCAACCAACACCTGGCAGGTTTAGTGACTGCCATCAGTATTCACAGAAATGCAGCTTTAGTAGGCCAGGCTAAAGTTTGTAAAGATGTAAAATATGCAGAAAAAATGAGAGCAACATGTCCCTAAGGAGATTATTTTTGCATCCAAGCAGAAACAAAGATGGCATGACCAAGGATGGCACCACACAGAAAATTCCTGGAGAGCAGCGTAATTACATACAGGAATTTAGAAAGAAAAACTTCACAAAAGAGCCTGAACAGGACTGGAAAGACCTCGTGGGTCATCTCCTCCCAATTGCTGTCCCAGAAAGTCATATATATGAACTCTATCTTAAAAGTTACTATGTTTCCTGGCACTTGTCCCCTCTTTGAAAGACTGCTCATTGCCCAAATGATTAGAAAAATCCTCTGAATTTACAGAAGGACTTTATTCATTGGACAGTTTGTCCCCCTTGTTCTTCTGTCAGCACTGCTATGTGGCTTTGGTAGTTCTCCCTCTCTTGTGTTTACCACACTTGTATTTAGAGTGAGCAATCGTATCACTTTCTAAGCTAAGCAAGACAAGTTCTTCTCGTTTTCCTTCTCCTGTGATAACCTTGCCATTCACATGATCATCTTAGTAATCCTTCCTGAAATCTGATCAAGTTAGAATTCATCTGGTTACAATTCATTTCAAGACATAGTCTAGAAAGTGTCTGAGAACAGGCTATATGCAACAAGAATGTGTAAGTTAATACCCTGTCCAGGTGTAATACTCCTGACCAGGGAGAAACAAACAGGCATAGCAAGACAATGTACTATCTTTCCTCCGGGGAACCACTCAAATGAGCTGAAGATCCTGACAATAATGCATGCAAAATGTAATCAAATCATGATACCCAGATGAGTCAAAGCAGAATTTTGCAGAAACATGACAAGTCATTCTAGGACAATTTTGAAAAGCCAGGAGGAGGGGAGGGGTGCATTAAAAAAAAAAAAAAAAAACAAAAAAAAAAACAGGTTTGCTCTGGTAAGTTTGTTCTGAAGAGATTCAGGATAAGAAACAGAAGACAAAAATATGCAATGACCTCCTCTAAACTCGGCACAACACAAAAAAAAAATGTTTTTTATTTGCATTATGTAAACTGCCTCGGTATTGCAGATCAGTAGTCTGATCTGGAAACAAGATGTTGTCAGGGAGTTCCTTAGTGACCATCATCTACAAAGCAATGCAGCATCTGAGCAACGCAAGGGTGGTTGGGTGGATGTGGTCAGACAGGTTCTTTGCAGGGACTTGATGCAACCTGTCCCAATACATATGCAGGACAGTACAATACAGAATAAACACATCAAAGGAAATAATTTTGTTGCTGATCTGTGAGTAACCATAGCTGTGTTTAAAAAAAAGAAAAAAAATACCCACCACGGCTGCACATCCTACACTTCTTCCCTATTAAAAAAAAAAAAAAATCTGAATAAAGTCTACCCTCCAAATTTAATCATAGTTTAATACTAAAAATGTTAAATTTATCTGCACCTACTCTGAAATGCACTGAGCAGATGAAAACACAAACAGTTCCTACTTGAAGGCACTGGTCATGAGCAATTGTAATAAAGGTGTATCACCTTCAGGTAAGAACTCAGTCATAAAGCTTAACTTATGGTAACATCTAGCTACTCAAGAAGATAGTAATCTCTGCAAAAGACAGAAGACAGACCGGTTTTTAATATTGAACAACATGTAAATAAAATTAAATATTGACTCTGCTCTACTGTTTGGGCTACACTCCAAGACGGAAGAACTTGAATAAGCAATAAATCAAAGGCACTACAGTCCCAATGGGGCTTACTGTATTTGCTTGAACATAATACCTGAAAATCAGCACAAGGTTACAACCTGCCATCTGAAAAATCTCATTTCTGGACTGTGAATGAAATGAAATGAAACTTCATTTAATGAAATCAAAGAGAAAGAGAAGAATGACTAAATGAAAAATTTCCATTTTACCTCAAACCTTTAACAATAGGCTTAAGATATAAACTTCCTTTGGCACATCAGAGCAGGGGCAGTGCGAAATACAGCATTGTAATTTTTCCTCAAATCTTTTCTAAAGATTGTAAGCAATTACTGCAGAATTATCATAGCCTGGCATTGTTTGTTCATTTACTGTTTCCATTCAAAGAGCAGTGTGCCACGATTTCTCCGCATGTCACAATCTGACATCCTAGGACTGATTATTTATATCCAGAAACAGTGGAACCAAGGACAAGGATCTTGAAAAAGTTTCTGTACCGAAGAAGCTACCCCACCTGATCTGAGTGCGGTAGCATGGTGGGTTGACCCTGGCTAGATGCCAGGTACCTGCCAAAGCTGCTGTATCAGTCCCCCTCTGCACTAGGTCAGGGGAGAGAAGATATAACGAAAGGCTCACGGGTCAAGATAAGGACAGGGAGAGATCACTCAGCAGTGACTGTGACATGACGTGCAAAACAGACTCAGCTTGGGGAAATTAGCTTAATTTATTAACAACCCAGTCAGAGTAGGATAATGAGAAATAAAACCAAGTCTTAAAACACCTTCCCCCCACCCCTCCCTTCTTCCCGGGCTTAACTTCACTCCCAATTTTTCTCTACCTCCTCCCCCAGAGCGGTGCAAGTGGACAGGGAATAGGGGTTGCAGTCAGTTCATCACACGCTGTTTCTGCCACTCCTTCCTCCTCAGGGGGAGGGCTCATCACACTCTTCCCCTGCTCCAGCGTGGGGTCCCTCCCACGGGAGGCAGTCCTCCACGAACTTCTCCAACATGGGTCCTTCCCACAGGCTACAGTTCTTCATGAACTGCTCCAGCGTGGGTCCCTTCCGCAGGGTGCAGTCCTTCAGGAACAGACTGCTCCAGCCTGGGTCCCCCGCGGGGTCACAAGTCCTGCCAGCAAACCTGCTTCAGTGAGGGCTCCTCTCTCCACAGGTCCACAGGTCCTGCCAGGAGCCTGCTCCAGCGTGGGCTTCTCCTGGGGTCACAGCCTCCTTCAGACATCCACCTGCTCCAGCATGGGGTCCTCCACAGGCTGCAGGTGGATATCTGCTGCACCGTGGACCTCCATGGGCTGCAGGGGGACAGCCTGCCTCACCATGGTCTTCAGCACGGGCTGCAGGGGAATCTCTGCTCTGGCACCTGGAGCACCTCCTCCCCTCCTTCTTCCCTGACCTTGGTGTCTGCAGGGTTGTTCCTCTCACATATTCTCACTCCTCTCTCCAGCTGCAACTGTGCAGTTTTTTTGTTCCCCCTTCTTAAATACGTTATCACAGAGGTGCTACCACCATCGCTGATGGGCTTGGCCTTGGCCAGCGATGGGTCTGTCTTGGAGCCAGCTGGCATTGCCTCTATCAGACATGGGGGAGGCTTCTAGGAGCTTCTCACAGAAGCCACCCCTGTAGCCCCCCCGCTACCAAAACCTTGCCACGCAAATCCAATATAAGTAGCAATGAGTCAGACATTAAATTGTACTTAAACAGCAGTGGGTGGGACAGAAAATCTTAACAGTGGATGGAGGAAACACAGAAGCTATTTGCTAGCTGTGAAATTGAAATCACATTGGATATAGCAAATCCACTTTTTAACCTATGTATTCAAATCCAAGGCACAGGGACCACCAACATTTGTCTCCACATGCAACTGCACAGTCTAATTGCTTCACTCAGAAAGACATCCAGGACCAGACTTTAGTAAACAGAATGCTCACGGTTGGTATTCTTCAGGCAGGGAGAGTGAAGCAAGAATTCTGTTTTCCCTGAGGATTCAAGCAAATTCAGAATAACCATACAGCTGATTTGGAAATCCTCTGGCACAAGATACGAGCCATGTTATGATCCCTGAAAATTACAGACTGGAACAACAGTGCGACGAAACCAGCTTTCCCCATCCCCCCACCCCAAACTGAAGTTGCTGTAGCTATTGATTTCTGCCATCCAGACTCTAGCCTTCACCACTCCACCTTCACCAGGGTTGAACCCCTCAGCTTACGTGAGTGTCCCACACTGATTTCTGAACTGAAATTGTTGCACTTGCCTTGTGTCTGCTGGGAAGTCCCCATACTTGACTCCTTGTTCCATCTAGCTGGTTGATTTCCCATTGTCAGGGGCTTAGCCACCCACTTCCTTGCTAACAGCCAAAGAAGCAAAGAAGAACATAAAAGAAGTGACAGAAAACACAAGGAAAAAGAAATGGAGAAAAGGAGCGGAGAAAGGCTTGTCAAAGGGAGCTAAGGGAGAAAAGCAACTGTGAACTGTGCATACTCTTGCATATGAAATATCTGTTGATTTCCCAAAGACACCTGTAGAAATAGATTCTACACATCAGGGGTGGTTTTTTGCTGACATGAAGAAAGTGTAATTTCTTTGTTAAATATTGGTTTGCACAATCAAGTCCTTGGAACACGTATCCTAGAAAGGCACTGTGAACAACTGGTGAGCTCGGAAAATTTTGCCAGTGTCACAGGAAACATATCAGATGGAATAAATTTTATTCACACTTTTTTCTGTTATTATCACTGTTTCACTCAAATGCCTGAACAAATAATAGAGGGGTTTCTATTTAATGATTCAACATTCTCACCTTTTAGCTAAATTGAGACAATTCTATATCAGCAAGCTTTTTCAAGAAGACATTAGTAAAAGTCAGGGAAAATCCATAATTTTCAAACAGATACAGAAAATGAGGCAATCATGTCACTCAGGTAGTCAAGACAAGGAACACAGTTCTTCATGTTCCTATGCAGTTCAGCTTCAAAGCATAATGAAAGAGGTAGGGTGCAAGAGAATTTAAATTTAGCAGATAGCCCCAGTTTAAACAAGATTATACAGTTGTTGCAATCTGCTAGCAGATCAAAAGAACATCATAAATTTATGCACATAGGCTTTTTTTCCCAGCAAGGAAGTACTTTATCACACCTTGAAATGCTAATACCATAGGTTGTTTTACATAACATTCCCAATGCTAGACTTAATATCTGGTCATTTAGTTTGCATTAATTATTCTGGCTCTGAATTTTCTGTCTTCCATCTCACAGCTGTAGTTGACGACACATGTCTTACTCCAACTTACTAACATGTGCAGTGAAAAAGAAACCTCCTGGACTGTTCCTAAATTTGTATCCATGGATGTGTTCTGGTGGCACAATAAGGCAGGTTTGAGAACCTTTCAGATCTTTGGATATCTGAGAAGCAATCCTTTGATTCTAAAGGGGAGGAAAACACCACCACCATCAAAAAGCAGAGATTCTAGTGAATTAAGTCATGATCTTTATTGGTTCCTATTTTGTGATAACAGATCTCACTCTCTTAGACAAAAAAACCCCACAGCTCAAGTCGTGCAATGATGGCACAAATTGCAGAGTTCAGTGGTGATACAAAATCCCTTGGGGCAGTTTCCCACTTGTATGTTCAGATTAAAGCTTCAGTAATGTCGCTGCTCTAAACAATCCTCTCCCTTTCACAGCCTGCTTACACGTTTCACAGCAGGCTCCCTTGCAGAGACAATCTGCTGCCTACTGGTTTTCCAGCTCTAAACCATCAGTATCTGCTAGTAATCCGAGAGAATCTGTGCAATGTACTTGCCTCTCCTGTTTCTCTTTTAGATAAATAACAGAGAATTTCTGGCTTCTAACAAACACTTCAAATTGCTTAGTTCCTAATTTCTGATCAATAGAAATGAAATTGTTCTACCGACCTGTGACAGCAGCAGCTCTTAACAGCAACAGAAAACCCCTTTCCAAGATGATGGGATAGAAGGATTTGTTTGTTTATGCATTTTACCTGGAATGAATTGCATCAAAGAGCAGAGGAAATGCTGCAAATTAGCAAGCAGGAGGCTGATGGCAGACAAAAGGATTTGGGAAAACATATTCCTCTCAGAAGAAGGCATCAGATCGGAGATGGTCAGGCAAAGGTACCGGTGCCAGGATGATAGTGTGCAGCCAGCACTGATGGATCGGTTGGAGAGAGCTGCCTGACATCATCATTTCAGAATAAAAGCCGGGAATGTCTGCCCTAGCAGGGCAGGGTGAATGAGCCAGCCTGCATGTCTGCACTGCACTCCACTCCACTCCACTGCTACAGCCGGGCCAGGCAGTCACAGGGCATGGGGGAGACCTGCCTCCAGCCCGAACAGCTCAGCAGCCCTTAGACCCTCTCGGCAGCTGGGCCAGGTGAGTTGCTGAAGTGCCAAGACAGTTAAAGCATACATTACCACTGGTGGAAAAATGCTTTATCACTATTTGCCAGCTGTAGCTGGAGAAATTGGAAGAAAGGGGAGAAGAGGAGATGTATCCATGTACTGAGGTAGCCAGGCTTCAAGGCAATTCTTTTAAAAATTCTTGTCACCTTGTCTTGTCTTTTTCACCTGACAAAAATACTTTTTCTTTGTTTTGTTTCAAAATCCGAGTAACCATTTTGCACCTCAAGGAATTGCAAGGCTTTAGGAATATTGGTTGCCACACCAGATTAACCATCAAATCAGATCGGGAAGGACCAGTGACAGGCCGTGCTCTGCTGTTTCAAACTCAGATGGACCTTAGATGGACTCTTTCCTTCAGGATGCCGAGAGGAAGCTGTTAGCACTTTGCAAATGCACTGTGATGGCTATGTTTGTTTCATGTTATTAAGCAGCTCTTAAAAGCTGCCCTACCCCTTGAGAGAGAGCAAGGCAGTATACACAGTACTCTAGGTAGCCCATTCCACTGTGCTTAAGATGGGACAGATTATTACTCACCCTAAGTCTTCTGATGCAAATTAAGCTGATTTCTTCTCATCCTTTCTACAAGACACAGTGAACACCTGACTACTGTCCTTTCTACAACTTATCTGTTATCACGCCTTCCCTTGATTTGTGCTTTCTCTAAATTAAACAAACTCAACTGCTTCAACCCATCCTCACAGATCATGTTTTCTTTGCCCTTTATTACTCTTGTTTCCCACTCTGCCCACTTTTTTTTAATAAGCAGACCCATCCTCCAGCTAAGACCAAAGTAGCACAGAGTAAAGGAGAACAACTATGTTTTTATGTCTTATCTGCTGTCCTATAGCTAACATATCTCAGCTCTGTTTTTTTCACTACCCAATAACATCAGACCAATGCTAGCTTTTGTTCTGGTTTGTAAGTAACACACATGATTCCCCTTGCTAAGCATAGTGCTTTTCCCTTGTCTTCTTTGAATTTTATCTTGATTTCAGATCGGCCCTTCATCTTACTGAGATTATAGTGAATTTTCAATGTATGTTATTGATAGCATTTGCAACCCCTCCTAGCTTGCTGCCATTTGAAAAATGAACTGCATTCTCTAATGTCCTTCTTCTAAATCATTCAGGATAATATGGAATAAGCAAGGCTTGAAGCAGATCACTATAGGATGCCACCTAGGCTGACCTTTCAGAAAAAATGAGTATTCCTTTCATTGACTTTGTAACTAATTCATGTGGCCCCTACTTCCTGATTGCTCTCATTTTTATATAATATCATACAGGACACCGTCAATTATCTTACATCAAGCTATACCCCATCTATCATTTTTCCATATTTAGTCAACTACTCTGATAAAGGAATTTCTTTTTTTTTTTAAATTTATTGTGCCCCAGGTGCTTACAGAATCATTGTTAAGAAATTTACTTCAGACTCTCTACAGGATGTGAAATAGGCTGATTGATCTATGATTCTTTGCCCTCCTTTTTTCTGGCTATTCACCCTGATGATGTAAAACACCCACTCTGCTCTTTTCCAATGCTGCCTTTATCATCAGGTTTTCAATTTTCAAACACAATGCAAAGACAAAACATAAAGATTCTACAATTAGCAAAATTGAATTCTGATGAGTTCTAGACAGAATGTCATGAGTCTTAAACACATCTATTACCTACTCAATTTGGTCTTTTTCTCTTATAATCCAGATTCCTACATCTATGCTAAAAGGCAGTTTCATTTTAAGTAAACAGTCACAATTAGCCTTTTCTCGGGGAAGAATTCTCTTCGCTGAATACCTGAGCTGTCTCTGCATTATCTGTTATTTTCCATTTTTAGCTTTTAGATAATAGAAGTGCAATGAGAGGAACTGAATATTAGTTTTTCACCACTTACACTTTCCAGACTGTGGAGGTACTCACAGCAAGCTCAGAAATGCAAAAGACTCACTGTCAAAAATCCCCTTGACTTCAAGAGGGTTGGAACTTTGTCTAAGGTGTTTCCACATTTTTTTTAAAAATCCATTTATATTCTGTTACTGATCTGTCATCTTAGACGTTCTTGTTAATTTACTAAGGCACTGCAGCTTAAACAACAGGAGGAGAAGCTTAAAGAAAACGTAGTTACCAGCTGAGCTTTGCTGATCAGATTTGGCAGCTTTAAAGCCAATTAATTTTCTGTTCAAACCTCCTTCAGTAAAACTGGAAAGCGGATAGTGATGGGATGGGTGCCAGTTGGATTTCATGTGTAGCTCATTCCTCAGAGACAGAATGAATGAGCTTTTAGTTTCACGTCAGAAGAAAAGAGTAAAACATTTGGTTTGTTTCTCCCAATAAATACCGATATACGTGAGAGAGGCAATCAGTGCAGAAACATCATTAGCAGGGTAGACAAATTGTATGCAAATAGGAAAATGGTAAAATTTTATTTTCTAAAGGTTTAGAAGAGAAACAGTGTGTAATGAGTATTCCCACATAGAGAGTCATTGAGTAGAACACTGAAGGGCAGCCAACAGAAAAACACTCTATATTTTTAGCCAGCAAAGTAATCATGGAAGGCTCTCTTTTAAACAGGAAGAGATTTATGTATGAAAGCAACCACTAAGTGGGTATTTCCATTGCTGAAGTACTTTTTAACTTCAAAAGAGAAGAGACTGGTTTATTTTCAATGGATGTTTTAAACTTTCTGAACTTACCATTTCAAGCTGGAAATTTATAAAACTACATATTGTATTCATTTTATTTGGTCAGTGTTTATTTTTACATATATATCCTCACATAGATTTGTGCAGCAAAAACAGAAGCTTTGTTGCTGTTAGCAATTTAAAAACGATTTTTTAAAATGCCTATTTCAAAATCTTACAAAGGTTTGAATGACTTCCCCTTAATAAGCATAACCACACTGTTCATAATCTCAGCTAGGTTACTATGGCCATACTTACTAACTTTACTTTCAATGTCTCTTCAATTTCTAAAATCCCCTTACTACCACAGAGATCCCACTCTAAACTATAACATGTAATGACAATAAACTGCATAAGAAATCACTGTAGAAAAGCAAGAATCATCATTTAGAGAGGTATGTCTTGAAACTGCACTTGAATGCCAGACTAAGCAGTTCCTCAGTCTTCTAAGAAGTATAGTTTTACTAATTTTTATTGGATCTTTATGAAGTTTTTAAATGGAGCAAACTGCTGCAACAGTAACACTGTGGGTCTGTGCCCTCTTGATCCCTTAAGGGAAGAAACTTAGATTATGTGATCCAATAGTTTTCTAAGTTCTCCTTCTTAATAATACTTAATACTAGAGCGAAAGGTTTGCAACTTGGATATATTAGCCACATAAACGAAATCAGGATGATCTAAATCCAGGTGATCTAAAAAGGCTGCAAAATTTTCCTAAGCAAAACCAGATAAAATGCAGCAAGCTTCTGACTTTGATAACAGGCAGATATTTCACAGTAATGAAAGTTGTGTAATTTTTCTTTAAAGGCTTACATAAATAACTATAGGTAAATTTCTAAGTTCAGACACTTCATAGATGATAATTTAAAACTCTGCTTTTTGGCATCATTATAGATGATTGTAGATTTTAGAAACGCTTAGCCAATATTCTAGACAATTTAACTTCAAAAATCTTCTTTTCTTTTTCTCCTACTTTCTTCTGTTTAAACAGCAATACCAAGACTGATTACAAAATGAGATGCGATTATTAGGAAAAAGTAAGAGACTTCTAAAATATGATGTAGACTAGTGGCGAGATTTTTGAAAGTCTTTAGATGCTAAAGATGCAGATAGGCACCTTATGGGATTTTAAAAAATACCTAAGCATGTAAGGCGCTTACATGCTTAGGCACTTTGAAAATCCTACTAAGTACATATCTGCATCTTTAGGTATCTAAATACCTTGAAAAATCTCACCCTAGATGTCCAGTTTCTCTCATTATTTGTTTTAAATAGTACCAGTTTGATTGGTGGCACATTTGCTTGGGACTTTTATCTAATAAAATGGGGGGAAAGGAAGATTGATTAAGTCTGAAAGGATTTGAAGACAAAATTAATACATAGTGCTGGGGTAAAGATATAAATGTATCTTATGCTAGCAACAGGACTATCTAGCACTTTATTATATTAGCCTCACAATTTGTACAAACGATGCTTTGTACATTTTATGTATCATCTTTTTTAACAGAGTCAAATGACGAGAAGGAAAAAGTGCTCAAAAAAATCCATAAGCATCCTTAAATAAACTGGATATACAGCAAACAATACTGATGTATCTAAATAACAAAATAAAACCCAGCAATGTAATTCTAGATTATGTTAACATTATCTAGTTATTTATTGACATTACTAGCAAAGTTTTGATGATGTGATTTTATGTTTATAGCAAAATGGCGTTGGTTTCATTTGAAAAGCTGTAAAAGAATTAAAATATATTTTCAAATTAAGACTTTATATCTCTATACATTTCCCAAAGTAGTATTCTTAATAGAACTTTCTAAGCTGATCTTTTCAATCTATTTATATTCTGAGACAAAATGGAAATAAGATTGCAAGTACATACTACTAAGATTTTAGCACCAAAATATTTTCTGAAGTAGAAAGAAAAAAAAAAAAAGAAAATGGTTAATGTGAAATAATCTTAAGGTCCTTTTCCACTTACACTGCAAAATTCTGTTTCATAGAAATGTTTCTATACCATGTTCTAGAGCAAAAGATTTGTTGTGACAACAAAAGAGAAAAACATCCTTAGCAGTGGCATTAGAAATATCATGGCTGCTTCTGAATTCAATTGTATTGAACTTCCATAGCCTTAAAGCCAAGCAATGCAAAATTCATTCTACTTTCTTTTTCGAATACTCCCAATATTTTCTAGGGATGGACGCAGAGGGACAGCCTAAGCAATGGGTCAACAAGTAAAAAAAAGATGTTTTAATGTGTAGAATCCCTTGGCGTCATAGGATTTAAAATGGATATTTAGTATTGTTTTTTACTACCACTACCCTATGCATTGCATCTACTTATTTAAAAAATAAGTTGCTGCTTAAGTTGTTGAAAGTTTCCTGAACTGCTAGAAATATTTACATAAGACATTTATGAAATGTTCATCATAGCACTCATCATAGTTTATATTTTAATACTCAGAATATACTAGAAGTTTTACTCTGCATTTCTGCAAGCTAACAAACTCCATTTAGCTTTGCAGAGTATTTGCGATCACAGTGAATCTCTGTTTCAGACTCTCCCTTTTCTGTTTTAAGTGGTTTTCTATGGTCCTTGCTTCTTTTAAGATTCCATCAAGTTCTTGGACGTAAGAAGCATCCATCGCTGCTCTCTCACTTAATTGAAAAAATCTGTAGTTAAAATCAATACTAAAGCCATTAACTTTCTCACTAGTTAGAACTGCTTTTATGCTTTACTTAAAAATGTGTTGTCTATCAATACTCAGTTTCTGACCAAATTAGTTCTCTGTTGTAACAGAAAACAGCATTTTTATTTCAAGATCTGTGTTCAATAGTTTTCGGCGCTAATTTCTCTAAACTGCAGCCACAGTAATCCATCTTGTCTAGAGAAGTTAGAAAAGTGCTGTACGAATAGGACAATGTTAACTTGCCTTAAAATGTGGGCATATTTTGATAACAAGTTCTTAATTTCTTTGTTCATCTCTGTTAAAAGAAAAAAGTAATTTTATTTAAACATTTGAATGAATTTTCATCTCCACATCCAATTAGGTAATTATGTAGTTACTTTCAGTATATTTAATACATCACCGTTTAAAACTTTTTCCAGCGGTTCAGGTTTGTAAAGGGACTGCGAGCCCTCAGAAGAAGCCAAATCTGTTTTGTCAAGGGAGGACAACCGAGGATTTTCTGAAGCTTCATTCTAATAACAGAGCACATAAAAAAATACAGGTTCTAGGACTTAAAACAAGCTTAGCACAGACAGAGTTGAACTAAAAAAAAAAAACATAGGCAAAAAAGAGTTGAAAAAAAAAAAAAAAAAAAAAAAAAGAAGAGTTTTAAAAAGATCTTGAGAGATTGTTTTCAGAGCAAGTGCCAGTGTTGTTGGCTTCACAGCATCAACACCATCCATCGTGAACAGGCACAGCATCTCAGCACTGGGGAAGTGGGTGGGAAGTACCAGCTTGAGATCTCTGCTTATATCAATAGAAGCTGGCGTACTTCAGAAGCTCACTCTCGAAGTCCTACATAACTGTGTTGCAGTACCTACCCAATTTTGTTGGACTTCAAACACTAAAAGAATTTTTACAGTCTCCTCATACAAGTCATACATGTTTCCCCTAACCTACATAAACTGACACGGAGCTCTCTGCCCTCTCTCCTTGGCAGGAACTCATAGAAATGCCAGAGATGGACATGGGGGTGGGGGGTTGCATCACTCCCCTGGGGCCAGAAGAAGGGTCCAGGTCCTCCCTCCCTTCCTCATACAGTACTGCTTACCTCCATCTCTTTTTTACGTTTACTTCTGTTTTCATCAGATTTTTGTGTGTTGCTTGTCATCGTTGCCTGATAACAAGTACAACGTCGTATTTGGTAAGTGGTTACCTTGTGCGACTGGAAAGCGTATCTATATAAAAACGTGTCAAACCTGTAACCAGTACCTCTGTAAGCCCCTCTGCAAAGCAGCTCTCCGGCTCACTGGAGAGAGGCAGAGCCTCGAAGCGCGGCGAGCGCACCGATCGGGGCTGGAGACAGGGGGTCCAAGCCCCGGGCCGTCCCGGGCCAGCCTGGGCCAGCCTAGGCAGGGCTGGGGCTCCCAGCCCAGGCGCTCCCAGAGGTGCCGAGGGGCGCCGAAGGCCGGCCTCGGGCTGGTGAGGCCGATTCTGCCTTGTCCAAAAGGGATNTCACACGGCCGGAAGCTAAGGCAGGCTGGAGCCCGCGCTGGAGCCCTGCCCCGGCCGCCTGCAGCCCTCGCGCTGCCCGGGACGCGGCGGCTGTAGGAGGGCCGGCTCCTGGGAAGGGTGGGAGGTGAGTTGGTAACGTCCGAGAGACTAGTGTCACTAAAATGAGACAACTGCCGAGACCAGCTTGTTTCTGAACGGTGGAAAACAAGATTGCCTTTTTCTTATGTTGTGCTTCACTTCTGTAGGTAAGCTATATTTGGTTTCATCAAGACATGACTGAGTCAGATTACGTGATGATTACGTTACGAGGAGCGGCTGACAGACCTGGGTCTGTTCAGCCTGGAGGAGAGAAGACTGAGGGGGGATCTTGTCAATGCTTACAGATATCTAAAGGGTGGGTGTCAAGAGGATGGGGCCAGACTTTTCAGTGGTGCCCAACGACAGGACAAGGGGCAATGGGCACAAACGAACACGGGAAGTTCCTCCTGAACATGAGAAGAAACTTCTTCACTGTGAGGGTGACAGAGCACTGGAACAGGCTGCCCAGAGAGGTTGTGGAGCCTCCTTCTCTGGAAATATTCAAAACCTGCCTGGACGCAGCCCTGTGCACCCTGCTGTAGGTGAACCTGCTCAAGCAGGGGGGTTGGACGAGACGATCTCCAGAGGTCCCTTCCAACCCCCACCGTTCTGTGATTCTGGGATGAGGTGGCTTGCTTAAAAGAGGAAGAAACTAGACACAACGATTCGGGAGAGCTCTTTCAGTATTACATTTCTTGTTGTTAGCCAAAAGTATTAAACGCTCTATCAAGTTACTACTTTCCTAAATCCCGGCTTCATTAGCTACAGTGAAGGAAATCATTGCATGATTTGAAGTTATGTTGGAGTAAAGGGAATTTTTCCTCTGGCTTTTTTTGCATCTTTAATTTCTGTTTTTAAGAGAAGAAAGGATCTTAATCCTACATATCCAAATAGGCTCTGAAAGTCAAAACTCAGGACAGATTGTTTATGTTGTTAGCAATACTATCTAAACATTAAGAAACAGATATGAAAGAACACGCTAGGAAAATATTCTTAAAGTGTTTGCCAAATTGAGTTACCATTACTATGTTAAGATATTTTTATTAACAGACCACCTGAATTAAAATAAATGAAACATCTGAATTGTTTTACCACTTTCAGTACCTTATGGATGTGACAGTCTATGGGGACAGCTCAGACTCAAAAAAAAAAAAAAAAAAAAATTATCTAAGGCATTACTCTAAAAGTAGTTCCAGTTCCTTTAAGATTGGAGGTATTAACATGCCAGGAGTAATGAAAGCTTAAAACTTACAATAGCAGCTATTGTTATGAGTTAGACCCTGGTCCTTATAAATGCAAATATGTACAGACTAAGAGAAGAAAACTCCTTTTACTCAATGTGCTAAATGACCTAATTGAATTTTTAGGATATCAAAGGTTGACAAGAAAGACCAAGTCCTCCTTCTTGATTGTTCCTATAGAATGTCAAGAGGCCAAAAATATTAGGGCCAGCAGTTAATACAAAATAAACAATGTTGGCTGACTGGCATTGGTTTTGGTACTTTCACACAAATTTTGATACCAAGTACAATATTATTTAATGTTTCACTAGTGATCTGAATGTAAATTTAAATTTAATGAGAAAGAATGGCTTAATGATAAATAAATACTACAGCATTAATTTTTTAAAAAGATTTTTTTTTTTTTTTTTGCAGTGAAATGAAAAACTATGTATGGGGGAACAAGGGATGCAAGCAGTATCACCCAAATGGGGAACTCTCCTGAATAAAGCTCTGGTGTGCAAATTTTCAAAAAAAATGTTTAAAGTCAATTGGAGTGAAGAAAAGAAACATGAGTATGATTTTGAAGCTGAAGAAAATTATTGAGACGTAGAAACTTAAAGGGCTGAAGCTGTTTATTTTAGTTGAAAAACACCAAGAGGCAATTTGATCGTACTTCACAGGAAGGAACTCTTTGTTACGAAATGGCTATCAGGAAAATGTACAGAAATGGGTGACCAGAACCAGAAGCCAGTTAAATTTAGAAAGATTTTTTTTTTTCCCCCTGTAAGAACCAACCATTCAAATAAAGTACCAAGAGGAACGGTAGAATTACAGTTGTTGAATACAGAAATCAGCCAGATCTAGGCATTTAAATCAAATTTGGGTATCTCACTGGTATACAGGTTTAGGTAAACACAACTCCACACACGTACTGAATACCATGTAAGAAAATAGGACGTTGAAAAGGGATGATATTGCTGTCTGGTTGGAATTCAGTCAGTGTAAGTGAGTGTCTGTAAATAGAGATATATACTTCTTATCTGAAAGCAGTAGCTGCCAAAAATGTATTTTTCTTTGTCTGTTGGAAACAGGAGGTTTTACTCTGTTGCTGAATTCTTCTGCTTTTTTAAATTCTTCTGAATCAATTTCATTCGTTTCTTTCAACAACTTTAAAGAAAGAAGATAAATCTCTGTAGCACACATAGTTTTTGTCTTAAAGTGTCAGTGAACTACACTGCTCCCTGTGGGTAGAACACTCGAAATTCATGGTTATTAGTAAAATGGACAGTATTTTAGGATTATTATTTCAGATGAGGTTGAAAGATGAGCCTTTGACCTCAAAATTATCTGCCTAGTTTTATGATATAGACATTAAAGCATTCCCTACAGACATGTATTGCGCTTGTTTTGTTTTGTTTTCCTCCAAGAGCAGTAACAGACATGCAGACAGGCAAGAGAATGTCTTAGGGTCTTAGGTTTGGGTTTGGTTGGGTTTTTTTGGGAGGTTGGGGTTTTGGTGTGGGGTTTTTTTCCCCCAGTGCTAAAACTTGAGCCCCTTCAATTTACCCACTGAGCTACACAGCTGAATGCCCTAATGCCTTGCTAGTCAGCATTACAAACAGAAAATCAAGGCATGGATATTCCAGTTAACACTGCCAAGTTCTACAGACTATACAAAATATTGGTTAATTATTCATTCCCAAGTTCACTTCTCTGTTTTTTGTGGCCTTAGTTGTCCCATCGCTACACAGTGTTTGCTATTGCAGTTACAGCAACATTTGTCACATTAAGCACTCCACAACCGCCAAAGGCAGCACTTACATTCCAAAAAGCATCACGCTTTGGAGCTGCAGCAGTGAGGTATGAGTAATGGCTATTGCCGTTTTATTTATTTGCAATTAATACATACCTGGGAAACAATTTACAGCTGGTAAATTAGGAGCTATCCATTAATCTGGCTTCGACTACTAGCCAGGGTTTCTGGCTGTCCGTTTCCCTGAGAGAAGCCTAAATTCCTCCCCTGAAGCTACTTATGTACAAAGGGATGGAAGATAATTTGAAGATTTCCCACCAGGCACCAGTCATCTATTCCTTGGTACTGTTGTTTTACAGAACTAGATACCCACAATGTGTTTTCAATCCTAAACTGGCTTCCCCGAAGGCAGATGCAGCGTTTACGGGCAACTTGCAAGTGTGTGGAGAAGGGGAAGTCTACGTGCCGACGGCTAGTACCTGTTTCAAAACTGCTGCTTGAGACTTTATGGACCAAGCAAACAGACTGCAACGTGCTGGTGTAGAAACAAGACGCGTCCTCCGACAACATCTGTGTGAGATGAGGGGAGTCGCAAAAAGCTTGCTGTGTAACCTCAGATTTGCATGACTTGCTTTCTCCACCGAGGAGGGGAAGTGCCGCAGAATAAATGCAGACGTAGACAGATATCTTGGGAAAGAGTCCTAGTTTCCTCCGCAGTTTGTTCAGCCGGCTTATTTTGTCGCCTAGTGATGCAAGCCGCTCTAAAATCCCCCTCCCTAAATCGCCCTGACAGCCGCCACCTACTGCAGCGGCGCTCGCCTTCCTCCCAGCTCGCAGGAACGCATGAGGGCGACACGCAGTGACGCCTGCCTCGGGAGAGTCTCAGCGCCCCGAGCAGACGGGACTCCGCAGCCGCGCGGCGTTCGGCTGGAGGTACGCGTGCCTGCGCGCGGCGGGGA
>WAAD01000545.1:74295-87181 GCA_013389945.1 Fregata magnificens | reverse complement strand
CGAGCGGCTCTGCGCCCCGCCGGAGCCCCACCTGTGCCTGCGGGCCCGTCCCGCGGTGGGTGCTCGAGGTTTGGGGCTCGGCCTCCTGCTGGGGTGCTGGGAGCGGGTACGAGGGCTACTGCGGGGCCGGAGCGGGACAGCGCGAGCGGGACGCTCAGCCGCGGCTCGGTCTCTTGCAGGGCGTTGTCGGGGGGCCGCTGTTCATCAACGTCTGCAGCTGGAAAAGGGTCCCGGCGCCCAAGGCCCCCACTGACCCCACACCTGTCAGTGCGGGGCCGCTAGAAGTATCTGGCGAAGGAGGTACGTCCCAAAAGAGTTGCGACTCGCCCCGAATATGTTTCTTCCTGCAGTAGGGCATTGCATGGCAATCACACGCAGATTCTCGCTGCAGCGGAAGGTGGTGCTGTGCCGTGGCCAGCTCTTAGCTCGGGGTGGGAGCGGCGAGGCAAGGATGCAACAGGCGTATCTCAGTAGGGACTCTGAGCCCTTCCTATTTGAAAAAAACTGAAGAAACACGATTGCACACATCTAAATCCTGAAAAGTACTTAGGCGCTAGGAAACTCTTGGACCACATATACTCATGTTGACTTGGATAGTGTTCCTGTGCTTCTTGAACACACACGCTGCAGGGTCAGCACGTGGAGAGGTGTCACCTCTAGACAAGGTTGATATAATTAGCTCTCTGCCCAGAAGCTACAAATTCATTTCCTTTGCTCTTAAATCAAGTGACTATAAAGAACACCGGTGCATGGTTCCATAGCAACAATTCTGACACATAACTTATTTTTATAGACCTTTACAGCATTATAGATATTGCATATAACCCAGATGTTCTTCAGAGGGGAGAAGAAAACCCAGAAAAAATGGAACACTTGATCGATTTGACACTTAAATTTGTTGAGAAACGATGCAACCTTATTCTTTCTGACTTCTACACCATTGAATCATTCAAACTGAAAGGAAGCCTGGAAACAATGCAGCAACGTCTGAAAGGAAGGCAGATGCCAACTCCACATCTCAGTCAGCACACAAAGAAGGGTATGTAGAGATCTGCTGTCACTTTTCTTTGAGGACCTATCAGATTCTCCAACAAATTTACTCTGGCCTCATCTCTTTAACCCCAGTTCTTGCCATAAGCATAAACCAAATGGTTCTCTCTAAGAATTCAGAATAAGGCAGTAATATTCATACCAGACATCAGTTTAACCCTGCTGGCCTATCTATCTGCATTCATCTCTGGTGTTTTACAATTGAGAAACTGTAGTGACACTGGAACAGCAAATTCCCTTTTTCCTATATCCACTAGACATGGGAACTCTGCTAGGGTTTGATCCTTTGAGGTCCTAAGTTTCTTTTGCTGTAACCTGAGTAAAAGGGGTTGCTGCTGTAACTAGTAGTCTGAAAACAAAAACTTCTAACCTGTTGGCAGTAAAACCAAGTCATGGGCAAAGGAGAAACTGCCAGTAACAGTCTTCAGCTGACAAACTTGCTAATTACAATTAATTACAGTTAAAACTTTAGTGATATATTTGTCAATGGCATAGCATTACAGTTCTTAGTAACTGAGTGATATGTGTGAAAAACTTCTTTTTCTTCAAAGAACTGACACTTGATCAGCTGATACACACTATGGAAGCTGAGGACTGTAGCAATGCTCCTGTGCTGGTGAAGGAAGAAAGCGTGACACAGTCTAAAGTGCATCTGATAGAGGAAATTACCAGTACTGAAATGCCAGAGAAGCTAAGTCCCCCTGTCTATGAAATGATCACCGTGAAGGATGCAAACAAGAAACCACTCAAAATTGAACTCAAAATTGAATTGCCTAAGGTTAGATCTGTTTCTGAGTGTGATCTAAGAATATCAAAGGTAAGATTACAGAAAGAATAACCTTGTGTTTTCTGTCTATTATCAAATTCCTAGAAATGCTCGCTGCTAATTCGTTGTCAAATAGTTAATCAAGTATTTCAATTTTCTTGGTTTAGGATGACATAATCATTGAAGTCCCTGAAAAATACAAATTACAACTAGATCTGCCAGAATTGGTGGATGAAGAAACAACTACAGCAGTATTTCACAAAGGAAAACGGGTATTGTTTATCACAGTGCCAGTTGCCAAGCCAAATCCTTAAAGACTGCATTCTGCCCAGTTCATGTTCACAGATGACAGAACAAAACAAAAGCCCAAAATGAGAATCCTAACTTTTAGATGGTGATGAGGTTTTTTTTTTTTTTAATTGACCTTCTAATCTTCAGGGATGAATACCTTGAATGCCTTTAGAAGATGCATGTTAGAAAAGGAAGTCTGGAGGAATACTAGCACCACCAAACTTAGGAAAAAAGTAAGTAAAGATTGTAAATATACAAGGAGTACTTGAGTATGTTAACAGCTGTAGTAAAGAACCATAAATGTATACATGCTTTACTACATGATTCATTGTGCCTTAAGGCACATCAATAACAGTTGTGAAGTCTTCTTGCTAAATAAATTGATTACTGGATTCACATGGTTAGAGCAGCTCTCACATGTATTTAATGCTGGAACAACCAGCAGAGGTGGGTCACACACGGTTCTACAAGTTGCCCTGCATGCTGTTGCTGTTCTCCTTAGGACAATCCCTGCTGATCTTAACTGGAATAGGCTTTGTAGTCTTTTCAGTCACTGAATATGCTTGACCTCACTTCTTACCAGTTTGGTAGTCTCTGAATGAGACCATAAACCAGACCTATTCTGTACTATTCAAAAAAGCATATGAAGATTCAAAGCTCAGGAATGCTTAGTGTGAAGCTAGCAACCAAAAACAATCTTGGAGCACTTCAACTAGGAAAACTATCTGCATTAGTTTACACAAATACACAAAATACAAAGTAATACAAAGCCACACAAAACAACTTCAAGGATTACTAAGCATTACTAGAATTAATTGGGAAAGGAACAAACAAGTTTAAGGGATCTTAGTTTCATGATTGATTTGGTAGTATGTCATTCTTACAGCTTCTATGACACATTTGCACTACAACCATGTTTCTGTACCCATATTCATCAGAAATTAAAACAGACAAATTGGTTTTGAACTGCAGCTTTAAAATACAGGCTTACAAAAGAGCAGTAACTCCTAGCTTTCCCCCTGCTTTGTTTCAGAGCAACTTAGAGGGCTGCACTGAAATACTGTTCAGTGGTTGTAGTTGCAAGGTCAAGCTGAAATTCTATCACTGCATGAGCTGAGCTGGCCTGTTGCAGGATGCAAGCAGTACCAGCAGTCACTATCAGCACTCCAAGCACATGCATTGGATAGGGTTTTTTAAGTTGCAAGTGTTCCAGCATCTGATGGTCATTCAGAGAGCATTTCCATAGGATAAACTATTTAGTGTTCTTACTGTAGGAAGAACATGAAAGGTCTCTGTAGCCAGAATTTGAGGTTCTGGTGAACACTGCAGCAAGGAAGCCAGGAAGATTAAAGTTCACTGCTGCATGATAGTAATAAAGCATGTATTTTGGAACATTTGTGATTACAATTTAAGGTTAATGGGGTGAGCTTCACTATCAGACTGAAAGGCTAAACAGCTCCGATTGTGCTATAGCAGTACAATAAGCCACACACGACTGAATAGAAAAGCACTGGAACATGTTTTAGTAGTTGTCAATTCCAAACATTTAATAGAATGTAGGTTCACTAGAGCAAGTCTGGAACCAAGACATTTTAGATCATTAAAGAAAAACCAAAACCTTAATGCACTTTTTTGCTTAAGCCAGGCATGAAAACCAGGTATCACAGCAACCAGACATTAAATAGTCCCACAAAAATATTTAATTTCCACAGTATTTTCTTTCGGTATCTTTAGTGAATTTTGTAGAACTTTACAGGAGACAGTACTTAATGCAATATACAGAATAACAGATCAGCTTTAACTTTTTCTTTCTTTTTTTTAAACTTCTCCCCCTATTTAATTCTCCTGGTCACTTTGTAATTACCACACAGTCATCCTTTTTACATTAACATTTCCATGTGGAAAGTGGAATTTAAGAATGTTCAGCACTGCACTGCACCCCCTTCAGGATACAATGACTGGAGTAACTGGACACAAGTCCAACAAACTATTGAAACATTTTACATACAATATATACATGGATAGTACATTCTGCAGCTTACTGAGGCTGGGACAACATAGACAATTCAGGGAAGAACCACAGTACCAGTGACTAACTCAGAGCTTCCTATGTTAGAATGCCTGAAAAAAAGAATTCCAAACATTCAAGTCAGCACATGATTAATATCCACTGATGGGATTATCAGCGTGTGTGATTTGCCTATATTGGGTTCCAACACACAGATTCTCTTGAACGTTCTGCAAAACAGTTACTTCCATGGCATCGTAGTCTGATATTAACTTAGCAAGAGGAATAGGAATTAAAGAGTTTTCATACAAAAAGCACATATAAGTGAAAGTCCACAAGAAGACAGCACCTCACTGAGATACCCTGTGGTATCTGAGAGCTGTGACCCCACAGATATCAGTGCTCTTTCACCTTACTTTAAAGTGCTCAAAAGGGATCATGTAGCTGAGAAGGTCCAGACCAGTGACAAATTCCAAGAGAGATTTGGAGTGCTAGCACTTGGCCTTTGAGAAACTATTCCCAGGCACTTCAGTCCCTTAGTGCATGTCATACTCGCCCACCCCAGCAGGAGAACAGGGTAATAAGGGAATTCACCACCTACTAACTTGTATGTTTCAGTTACCATCTCATCTGAACTCCTGTGAAGAGATGTTTATAATTCAAATTTCTGAGAACACTGAGGTCATGAAATTGTTTTGTATGCACCCCCCTGTTCACCCTAGTTTAGAAGCAGGTGGCAGCGTGCATACTGCCTGGATCACTTGTAAATCTGGGATGCTTAACTCTGTTTTGGAAGAGTTTGCAAGTTAACTAACTGTATAAAAATACAGTATAGCTGTAATATTGCTCTGAAAAGCACTTCTGCAAACTTTTTCTGTACAGACTGGTAATAACATTACCAGATAATATAATACATATTTAAAATAAAAAAGGAACTCTTTTAATAAGTCTGAACACTAAAGTCTAAATAGCTTGTTTAAAACAAAACAGTGTGACCCAGGAAAATTTTGCTTGCATGGTTAAATTATAGCAGCATGGTTACTGGCTTTTCAAGGAAATTCTTGAATTCAGCAAGCCACTGTGCTCCAACTGCTCCGTCTACAACACGATGGTCACAGCTAAGTGTAACGGACATCACACTGGCCACATCAAATCTGAAAGAAAAAAAAAAATTAAAAAAAAATTTTTTTAAAAAAATTTAAATTAAAAAAAAAAAAAATAAAAAAAAAGGTTAACACAATCCTCTGCAAGTCAGTGCCACTAACAAAGCAAAAAGCTTTTATTAGAGAACCAGCAATAGCAGTTGGTGCTTGGTACAGAATGTTTCTCCTTGTGGACTTCTAAAAAAGATTACATTGGAGAGCAGATCATATTCATTCCTTTTCCACAATTAAGAAACACATTTGTATGTTCCCTTTAGGACAGGAAGCTCATCTTTCTTTGTATCACAAGAACAGCCCTACACAATCAAAGAAAAAGAGCCACTTCACTCAGTAACCTCCAGTTTCCCCACGTGTCAGTGATAGATACTTAGGACTGTTAACAAGTGTAAATAATCCTAAACCCTCTCCTGGGTCTATGCTAGTTCAAGCTCCAAGCAAGGCAATATTATATACAGGACACTTGAATTATAATCCATGCCTTAGGTTTTCCTTAAATGCAAATTTAAGTTGTTAAAGATGAACAGGTGCCTAAATTGTTATGGAACCCAGACTCTTTTCCACAGCTTAACCCTACACCTCAAAGAAAGAAACTGCCTTACCTTAACTTGCAAAGAAGTTGCAAGAATAAATGTATGGCAGATCATTCATCAGTTACTGCATTTCTCTTTAGCGCCTGTGCGACCCTCTTATACAAGATCTCACTGTACTACTTCAGAAGGTACTGAAAGCAGTATGTCAACAATTTTTTTTTTTAAATTATAATCCAATGGAAGTGTTAGAAAACTAGCCATTATTTCGAAGTTTGAATTCAGAAGCTCAGTATATGCAGAATCAGATGAATACTTACCCTTTCTCATTATCAGCTGGCACTAGCCTTTTCTCTGAGGAACCAACTGCAAGGATGCAGGCTTGAGGGGGATTGATTATGGCAGAGAAATTCTTAATCCCATACATTCCTAAATTGGAAATTGTGAAAGTACCACCCTACAAGAAAAACACATTCATAGTCAAATTCACAAAAGCTGTTTCATGTGGAATAATAATGAACATGGCTGAAACATCACAAAATAGGCCCCTGAACAGGGCTTCTGAACAGAAGTCAAGGGCAGCAATGTTTAACAGCAATCTGAGTTTCTCACCTGGAATTCATGAGGCTGAAGTTTACCTTCTCGGGCTTTAGTTGCCAAAGAAACCACATCCTTACTAATGGAAGCCAGGCCCTTTATATGTGCATTAAACACAATAGGGGTTATAAGCCCTGCAGGAGTACTAACTGCAACGCTGACATCCACTACGTGATTTCTGCAAGACACAAAGAAGATGTCAGTTACTCTAGCAAGATAACAAAAAAGTTTCAAAACTGTTCAGACAACTCTAAATTAATATTAATTTTACCACAATTATTTCACCTTGCACGCTAGCCTTAGACACAAGGTTCTTAGCACCTTAATGAAAGCACCTCAACCTTTGCATTACACCTGTTCCCCTCCTCAAAATCCCAGCAGAAGGTCTGCTATTTTGCCATGAACTCTCTACTGAACAAAGAAAGTTTCTGGCTTCGACCGTACCATAAACTTACTGCCTAATAACTGTGTCCATCCATGAAGAATTTGCCTCAGGCACCTTCAAGCATGCCAGAGCAGAAGCTTTAATTATGAAGTCATTGACAGAAAGCTTAATGTTATCCGAGACCTCCTGTAAATAAAGAGATTTGAGGTGTCAGTTTGTCTCTTACACATTACCTCAATTAACTTGTACAGTCACCGCCATGCAGCCTTGTTTAAAGAAAATGTTAGAAAACAATCACACTACTTCTAAGCATTAATATTTGAAGTGCCAAGATAATTTAGCAGGTGAATACATCTCCTTCATAATTTAAGAAGGTAGTTCTAATGTCTGTTTTTCCCCAAACTTGGCTTAGAATTTTGCTTAAATTTTCTACGCTTTTTACTCTCAAAAACCTTTTTTACCTTTTTGCCCTACTTTCCAACTGGAAGAATTGAACACCACCAAGCAGAGTACAAAGCGGCCCTCTTAGGGAAGTCAGAAATCAGTGCACAGTACCTGGGTAAAAAGTCTCATTCTGTCACAGACAGTCCAGAACCGATCCACAACAGATAGAAAAGGCACTGAAAAGACTATTTTTTCCAAGCCAAAATGGCATATCGCCAAAAACCAGGGTGGGCAGACCTGTGAGAGAATGCACCTTTCCCCCCCCACACACACTCTCACCATGCCTAAATACTTTACCTGATTGAGTTCTTTTCTTAGCACCAGTACTTCTCCCATGTTTATATCAACAGAAAGGTAGTAGTGAGGTATTGTTTGTTTAGACTGCATCAACCGCTGAGCAATGACCTGTGGGTATACAATGGAAGTGATGAAAATAAATCAATTTGGAAAATTCATGACTGCAAATAATGAACTCAGAAAGGAATAAAATCTTCTTACCCTCCGAATGTTGCTGATAGGGATATCTGTGAAGGTCCCCACTGGTGCTGCTGCAACTGCAGGAGCTGCAGGAACTGCCTCTAGTGCTGGAGCCTGCAATCAGAGAAGGACAGCATAATTCACAGTACTATCCAAATATCAATTGTACAAAGTAATTCAGTATGTGGGACAAGTGCTGAGGCTAAGCTGCCTCTTGCTTAAGAGCAGCAGATATTTCTACTCTCCAGCCTCACCTCTCCAGTACTCACAAGGTTCTTTGTAAGTCCTATATTCGATTATTGAATGTAGTACTTGAGTGATTTAGAAATGCAACACTGATATACATTGCTATGAAGCTCCCAGAATACTAAGTCCTGCTAGATGGTTGTTCTGCCTACAGCAGAAAAGTATGCTAGAGGGCACTCTCAAACCACACTCAGCCACGTCTCTTCCAGCACTACACAAAGTAACACTGCCATCATCTCATATAAAAGACAAGCAATGGTGTAAGAACAGATTTGTGGCAACAATGACAGCAGGCTGTTGGTTTGTAAGTCTGGCTTTCATTCTAATTGCCTCTTTTCAGCAATGTTAGATCAGTTGGGACTGGGCTTACCTCAATCCATAACAATGTAGCAAGCAAATGAAGGGTTAGGAGCACACAATTTTTTTTCTCAGTGAAATACCAAAGGGACAAATAAAGGAAGAAATCTTTGTCCATGTTTCTGACAGGTTAAGCTTTACAACCTAACAGTCACCATAGCCCACACAGTGTCATATCCCAACCAATCCAGCAATAACAGTTCCATACAGTAATTGCATTTCTACAGAGCATTTCCATCACTATAATAAAATATCCATTCCTATGGATCTCAGGTCTACTCACTGGAGCAACCTTGGGTGGCACAAATGACTCCACGTCTTTCTTAGTGATTCTACCATCTGGTCCGGTACCTAAAAGGGTCAAAGGAAAACATAAAAGGATTTCAATTATTCGCACCAGGGCATTGCTTCTAAAGGTACCAGTTTTATTCAACAGAGAGAAGTCACTTAACACAACCTCTGGTGAGGACAGCTGCACAGTCAGGATATTCCTGACAGGGAGGAAAGAAAAGAATAGGCAAATATGTACATAGGGGGACAGACACTTGATAGTTGAGAGCAAGGAAGCAGAAGGGCAACCTACCTTTCACTTGGGCAAGGTCAATTCCTTTTTCTGCTGCCATTTTCTTTGCCAGGGGGCTAACAAGGATCCTTCCTTTCCGCGGAGGTGGCCCAGCTGCAGGGACTGCCAGAGTGGAAGGAACAGCAGGCTGGGGCGGAGGAGCAGCAGCAGGAGTTGCCACCACCTTAACAGAAGAATCAAAGCCGTTAGCATCAGGATCATTCAGCAAAAACTTTGAAGGTACAGTAAGAGAACAGGACCATTTAATTACCAGTCAAGAGAACAGCAAAAATAGTCACTAATCTGAAAGAATTTTCAGATTCAGAGAAGTTTCCCAGTGCCAGAAATTAAATCAGAAACTTCCTGGGAAGGAGGCCAACTCAGCTGCTGAACTATAGACCAAAAAAAGGTGAAATAACCAACCTATTCTCCCAGTTCTCAAGGATGAGGCATTAGAACTGGAACAAGCAACAGGCTGGAGAAGAGATCATAATGAATGACTTATCTGCTCCAGTTTTTGGAGGGCAAACGAGCTATCACTTCTTAGGTCACCTATCACCAACACACGTTAGCCTTGCAATCACAGAATCATAAACATTATTGTTGGAGCCAGGGCTTCACACTGTCAAACCAGCAGAACAGTTCAGATCAGACCTCTTAACGGTCCCCATAACTTCTCTCACACGCTAAGAATGGTGCTTACTAGTGGAGGAGGAGGAGGAGGAGCTTGTGCCTTCATGTCAGTTACCGCAGTGTCTTGGTAGTCAGCAAAGGCTGGAATATCAGACTCTTTCTCCACAATGATGCAGAGAGCTGTTCCTAATGGCACATCTCTTGTTCCTTCAGGCACCAAGATTTTTGCCAAGTAGCCTTCCTCCTGCACTTCAAAGCCTGTAAGGGAAAGAAACAAAACTGGTTTGGTGCCTGATGCAGCTGAAGAGTTCCTCTAAATGCTGCTTCTAAAGACTTTGGTAGCTAAAGCCCTGTCCTATATTTCGTAGGCAAGAGAATCCTTTTCAGTGCAACTAGTAGGGAAACATCTCCATGCACTGTACATTACTAAGAAGGATTGATGAAGAAACATCAAGTGTTTTTAAGAACTGCGATGTTTAGCTCTCCAATGGAATGAGAAGTTAACAAAAGTTTAGTTTTAGTTGCCCCACAGCTTCATGTCCAGAGCAGCTAGAACATTTGGCACAGAGGCTACTCTGGATCCTCCCCTTTTAAAGGCACCTCATCCATTCTTGGCTTTGGAGTTGACTCACCTATTGTGGCTTTATCTGTCTCAATTTCTGCCAGTAAGTCTCCCTCATTCAGTTTCTCCCCAACCTTCTTCTCCCATCTCTGCACTGTGCCCATTGTCATGGTAGGTGACAGGGCAGGGAGAGTGACCTGTGAAGCCAAAGAATACAAGAGAATCAGAATCTGGTAATCCAAAAGGAACAGGAACAGAGTTTTAACTCCTGACTAAATGATGCCAACCTAAAGAAGCAGCCAGCCTTTAATGCACTCCTAGATCTGGCTCCATTACAGCAAAGCACAGTGCTGTCCCATATTGTTAGTTTAGCTTCTTTTATCAAGGCCTAAGCAATAAACCAAGCAAAAAGCAAGAAATCTGTACATCAAAATAATTATTACCACCATCACATAGGGAGTGTCTTGCAGCTGCTATCTGCAAGGATAGCAAAAGGAAGACTGAAGCAAGTCACTTTGTGACGAACAGGTTTGGCCCCTTTAAAAGCTATACACACTTGTCTTCCAATAAGCACCCACAAATGCTATAGGTTTGCACATGCATATTACTGTACAACAAATATGGCACATGTGAGTACAGCTTCAGAGCAAAACTGGACAGATAAGGCAAGCAGTGGGAAGTAAGCAAATTTAGTATCCAAAACACAAGTCAGATTAAGAAGCCTTTAATTAATTCTTTGTTCAACTACTGACTTTGCATAACTTCTTAGACAAATCAGTTCCCAGATGTATCATCTGTGGAATGAGGTTTAGTGCTTCAAATTTTCTTTTTCAAAGGCATGTCACAGAAATACCCCACTACAAAGTGCTTAAAAACAACAACAGTGGACATACACTTCAATACGTAAGCAAGGTAAAAAGATTATCCACAAACACAACTCATTATTAGTCACCCACAAACACATCTGGTGTGTTTATCAGCGTATTACAGACTTGAGTTCTGCTCTGAGATGTAAGCAGGGCCTCCAGAGCTTATTCACACTTAGTACAAGGTCTTTTTATACCAGAACTGTCCAAAGAACACAAATGTAGCACGTTTTTCTAGAGTGCATAACAATCCTGGAGAGACAAGTCTCTCCTCAACTAGCAGCTGGGATGCTAAAATAATTTTCTGAAAAAAGTTTCCCGGGACCTTCCCAAACACCTGCTTTAAACATGCAACAATTCAAGTGGCACACACTCCTGCAATTATAGCTAATAACTTCCCACTCCAGATAGTATTTATGACAAAATGCACTGGAGTTAGCAATGCCAAAGACAGAAAAAGAGTGCAACAAGCCTTAAATCATCAGCAATGCTCTCTTACCTGCATATGAGGAGGATAAGAGCTGCCAGGAGCCTGAGGAGAAAGCTGAGTTGGTGGTGAGGGAGCTGCAGCTTGAGGGGGAGGCACTGAGGCTGCAGGGGGGGCAGATGCTGCAGAATCCAGAGTGTAATTTTTAAAGGCATCAACATATTCAGGCCTAGAATAAAACACAGAACCGCAAAACTAGTCAGATGACTGTCTCTAAGCCTTTCACGCAAGGCACCCAGGAAGCCCCAAGAGAGAAAATTCAACTGAACGGTTAGCAAAATACATACTTTTCTACTGTGATACATATTATGGCCCCAATAGGAACATCTCTTGTTCCTTCTGGCACCAGGATCTTGGCCAAGTAGCATTCCTCCAGGCTCTCAAAGCCAACTGTTGCTTTGTCTGTCTCCACCTTTGAGAGAGAACAGGATATCATTATGGCAATGGAAAAGACCAGTGAGCTCAGAGCCTTCCAGTCTGATAGCGTAGGGTCACAACACACACAGTTCTGAAGAAATCACCCTGTGGCACCAGCTCTAGGAAAGTATGCTGTCTAACAGGTTAAGTGCTGCTCCTGCTCAGAAAGAGGAAAAGCAGCAACCAGCTTTGAAAGGCTGTTAGCCACTTGTTCCCAACAGCATCTGTTGGGATCTGTGATCTTGAACCCAAGATCTGTGTTCAAGTGAGGACAACCAGGGACAGAACCCAGGATGCACATGCAGCTCATTAGAAATGCAGCGCAGCCTATGCCCCCCATATACCTCTGCTATGAGATCCCCTTCACCGATCTTGTCACCCTCCTTCTTTTCCCAGCGCGCAATGGTGCCCATCTGCATCGTGGGAGACAGAGCTGGCAAGGCCACCTGTGAGGAACAGGGCAGCGTTAGAACCCATAGAGCCCTGATAGTAGGAACCCCACACATAGGGCAGAGATGGATCCTCAGCACAGGCTGGGACAGGGGGGCACAAAGAAGAGCCTGTCTGCAAATCCCCAGTAGGTCAGGACTGCCTCCAACCTGCTGGTAGGACCCCTAGGCAAACCAATACCGGGGTGCTGAGATGGGGCTGACCAGGGAAGGGAGAAGCTATGCCAGGGGACCAAGAGAGGTACAGGAGAAAAGAACTAGTGGTGAAGGAGGTGGTACCCGATGACGGTACAGGGACTTGGGGCAAGGTGGCGGCAAGGGTATGAGAACCGCGGGAGCGCGGAGAGAACTGCAGTTCCCCCGGGCAAACCGAGCTGCCCAGTGAGGGGAAGAAAGACTTGAAGAGAGAAAGTGAAGGGGCAGCCCCCAAGACAGCGGGGGGAACAAGTCTGTCCTCTGGGGGACCCCAGTAACTACAGAGGCACGAACGCCACTCGGACTGCATGGGATGGCGGGGAGGAGGGAGCCTCTCACCTTCTGGTGTGCCGGGAGACTGCAGCAGCGGCACGGGACGAGCCGGGGCCAGGCGGAAGGCAGCA